>CM053276.1:20390658-20408158 GCA_028583415.1 Protea cynaroides
ATCGGTCGCACCATATGCGACCGGTACTGCGACCGGTACTGCGACCGGTACTGTGACCGGCCAACCATACAGGTCATAGGTTTTCCCCACAGTGCTGCGATCCGTACCTGTGACCGGTTTGCTCTGTGAGAAGTGTTTTGACCTTGTTGGTTTTTTGACCAACGTAAACCCTAAGAGAACTATTTCTAACTAAACCCTTAAATCGTGTAGGACCTTGTGATAGCACGTTTGGATACTGTGACGTGGAGCAAGCTATCAAACAAGCGTCAGGTAAGGGAATCAGACCTAAACCCTAATAATTTAATAACAGTAAACCGTTGTTAATGATTATGGTTCTGTGGATTGATGTTAGTGCATTCTCGCATGTCATCCTTTGCTTTCAGTTATTATTATTGTTCATGCATACTTGCTATGCTAGGTTGTGACTATTAAGCATGTGATTGTTTTCATTGATGTATGGAATGGGAAGGACTAGAGGTCTAGGATCATTCCTCACACTAGCACCTTTCGTATCGTTCTGTCTTAGCGTGCTTGGTGCGGGTAGGGTATCAGGGGGAGGAAGTGTTACTGTGGCCTCCGGCCTGGCCACTAGACTCTAGCTCTATCTCTATGCCGTAGGGAGCTGCATTGGGACATGGCCTACTGTGTTGACATATAGGATTGGTTAGTTGCAAGCCCAGTTTGCAAGCCCTTGCCAATAGGGGCTTATGTGTAGGTATGGATAGAGTATCAGGGGAGGTGTTGGCGGTGTTTGATCTGGACGCCTTAGCTCTATCCCTATTCCATGATAGGGTGCATGTGGGACAATAGTGGTGTTTGATCCATTGGATGGCTTCACACACTCGTGTATAGAGGTGCGTTGGCCGCCAATCCTTTCTATAGCACATTGTAAACTTAAACCAGACCATAATGTGAATGTTATTCATGCATATGTTTGTTGCATTGTCTGATTGTCTTACTGAGCTAAGTTGTGAGCTCACCCTTGTATATATACATGTTTTTAGATATTGATGCAGGTTATACAGTGGAGGATTACGTGGACGCTCCAGGGTATGGAGGCGTGGCTGCCCTGGGAGTGCAAGCAGGAGAGGACGAGCATGACGCTTCATGCGAGTGCCCTTTCTGCGTGTACCTTGAGGATTTGATTTTAATTTATTCTATTTATTTTGGTTAGAAATACAGTGATGTAAAGATAATTATTTAAGTTTTGGGAATTTGAATAATTTAATATTTTATTTAAATTTATCAATAGATTACTCAGTTTATTTTATTTAAGACTTCCACTGTATTTATTATATTCTAATTGTGGTTATGTGCAATGGTTTGTATGAGTGGACACGGTCTTATTGAGATCCTAGTGTGAACCGTTGGTTCAGTGACGGTTAACTCACACTTCTAGTTCAGTCGGAATTGGGGTGTGACACTTTAGCTCTATCTCTATTCCATGGTGGGTGCTTGTGGGATGACAATGGTATTTGATCCATTGGGTGGATTCACACACTAGTGTATAGAGTTGTAGTGGCCTCCAAACCTTTCTATAACACATTGCAAACTTAAAACCTAGACCAAAGATATGAATTGAATGTATACATATGTTTGTTACATTGTTTTGTTTTCTCACTGAGCTCAAGTTGGAGAGCCGACCCTCACGTGCGTAATTCTTTTTAGTTTCTGATGTTGCAGATGTTACTGTAAAGAATTATATCGATGTGCCAACATATGGTTAAGTAGCGGCTATGGATTTGCAAACTGTAGAGGACGATTATGACTCATGAAGCCGGTGTTCAACTGTGGTTACTCTTAGTGTTTTTTTCTTATTTTGATATTTGTAATATATATTAATTGTGTTTTGATTAATTAAAGATAACTGGATCATTTAATTACTTATCATGTAGACCTCAGTTCATTATTAATAAGACTTCTATTATTTACTTAAATATCTTTGATTATTACTGTGGAATGTGTTTTGCTCTAACATGGTTCGCATAGCCTATACGAGATCCTGGTTGAACCATTTGTTCTTATGACGGTTCATCTCACCATTGGTTTGTCTAGAATTGGGGTGTGACATTGTAAAATCCATACATCTAAATTTTGAGGACAAAATTTCATTTAAGGGTGGTGGAGTTGTAAGACCTGCATGCCACGAACCTTGTCTAACCTTACGTTCTCGTGTCATGATCGGTCTTCCGTCATAACCAGCTCAAGAGAACCAATTGTATGAAGAAACCACAAGGCTAGGTATGTAACTCGAACCAAAATCATCTAATTAGGAGTGTGTGGTCGCATACCTTAGTAGGTGTGGTCGATCACACCTCAGAATATTGAGACCACTCAAGTCTACGACGTGTGGTTGTAGTTTTGAGACTTGTGGTCGATGGATTATGCGACCCCATGTGCAACCATATGATGGTATAACCGACTCCGTGATTAGAAAACCTTCCTAATCTGAGGGGGGTTCTTTCCTAATTAAAGTGGGACTTTATATAGAAGTTTTCCTCTATACAAAGGATGTCCCTTAGCCTCTTTCACTCTTTTAGAACCCAAACTGAAAGTGAGAGAAAGAGAGGAGTAGGAAGAGAAGGAGAATTGATGAGGAAAACTAGGAGAAGGAATTGTAGAGAAAGCTTTGATTCTCCAGCAAGTTGAAGGTATGGAATCATTCCCTATATTAGTTGAATGCCTAGAATAGATTAGGGAGGAGATATTAATTCAAAGTAAGATCTCAATCCTAGGACCAAAAACAAAACCCTAAGGAGAACCATGAAGAACGGATTAAGGTGAAGGATTATGTAAAAGTGTGAATTTTAAGCCATAGAACAATCATAGGAAGGATCATAATTTTAGCCACGAAATCAAGTTATAAGGGGATGTGGCTAAGAGTAAAAGTCGACCAAAAACTAGTAAAAACTTATGGGGTCGTAGTTCAACAAACCACACGAGGCACATATGTTCGACCACACCCCCTCGAGAAGTTTTTAGGGAGGGTGTGGTCGCATGTGTGTGGTCGCATGACATGCGACCACATGTATCGACCCCACACCCTGTGGTCACAGAAGTTGAGACCACAGGTGCAGTCACACCTGCCATCACTCAGCTCCTGGAAGTTTTTTTTTATTCTAGTATGGACCATTGACTACTGTAAATTGACGAGCTTGAACCCTAACTTGGAACTTTTAAATTTCTTAGGTTTCCAAGAGGTTCAAGAGTGAGTTAAGAAGCTTGGAAAAATTGAACCTTTCTAGTAGGTAAGGGAACAAGACCTAAACTAATTAGCTAATAACAAGCTATTTTATTTTACTATGTCCACTGCAATGATTGATTCTATGCTTGCTTTCTTGGAAGGTGCATCTCACATGTCATCCAATATTCTTGCTGATGTTATTCATGCATATTTAATTATGTCTACTATTACATGATGATGATGATGATGATGATGCTAGGAATTGGCATGTGATTATGTGTGTGTGGTTAGTGTACTTAATGTGAGTGGAGCATCAGGGGGAGGACGTGACATTATGGTTCATCCTTGTCACTAAACTCTAGCTTTATCTTTACTCAACTCTTGTTCACTGACATCGTCGTATCGCCATTACCTTAGCAGAACTATTACATCATAGGGCATCATGGGAGGTGGTCTCAAACCGTGTAGTCTTCGACTCTGTCAGGGGGTCTTAACTCTATCTCTATGGAAGTATTGAGGGATGCTATGGTATGGCCTTGGATACACTAGATGGCATTAGGATTGGTTAGTTGCAAGCTCAGTTTGCAAACCCTCGCCAATAGGAGCTTACGTATGGTATGGGTAGGGCATCAGGGGAAGTATTGGCGGTGTGTGATCCGGACCCTTTAGCTCTAGCTCTATTCCGTGGTGGGTGCATGTGGGATGGTAATGGTGTTTGATCCATTGGGCAATGTGTATAGAGGTGCGGGGGCCTCTAAACCTTTCTATAACACATTGCAAACTTAAAAACTAGACCAAATATATGAATTAAATGCATGCATATATTTGTTGCATTGTTTTGTTTTTTCACTGATGTCACCCTATGAAGCACTGTATGGTAGGAAGTATCGAACTCCTTTGTTTTGGAATGAAGTTGGTGAATGGAGTATCTTTGGACCAGAATTTGTTGAAGAGACTTGTCGAGTAGTCGATATTATCAAGAAAAGAGTTCAAACAGCTCTGAATCGTCAGAACATTATGCAGATACTCGACGTCGAGACCTTGAATTCGTTGTAGGTGATAAGGTATTCTTGAAAGTATCACTTATGCGAGGTTTAAAACGATTCAAACAGAAAGGGAAGTTAAGTCCAAATTATGTCGGGCCATATAAGATTCTAGCTAAACGTGAGAAAGTGGCGTATCAGTTAGCACTACCCCCATCTATGTCAAGTATGCATGATGTATTTCATATCTTATTATTGAAGAAGTACGTCAGAGATCCAACACACGTTATAACAGCGGATCCACTGGGTCTAACTGATGATTTGACATTTGAAGTAGCACCAACTGAAATCATCAGCTGAAAGGTTCAACGTCTACGCAACCGTGACATTTATTATGTTAAGGTTACTTGGAGGAGCCAAGATATAGAAGAAATCACATGGGGAGAAGAGAATGCTATGTGAAAGCAATACCCTTACATTTTTGACTCGGAAAGTATGTGTAAATTTTGACGATGAAATTTCTAATAAGAGGGGGGAGTTATAAGACCCATAGCGAACTAACTGGTCTTACCACCTTGTATCAGATCTACCTATCATGGTCGAGCCAAGTGGACCAAGTGCGTGAAAAAACCACAAGACCAGGTATGAAATCAACCCAAAAACAGTCAATTATGGCGTGTGGTCCATACCTAAATAGGTGTGACCGACCACACCTCAAAATAGTCCAACCACATGAATTTTGGTTGTGTGGTCGGACATTTCAGAAGGTGTGGTTGATAGACTCTGTGACCTTTCAGAATTTTGGTTGTATGGTCGGACATTTCAGAAGGTGTGGTCGATAGATTCATCTATAAATAGGACGTCCCTTAGCATATTTCACTCTTTTAGAACTCAAACTGAGAGTGAGAGAAAGAGAAGAGAACGAAGAGAAGGAAAATTGAAGAGGAAGACTAAGAAGGAGGAAAATTTAGAGAAAACTCTGAATCTTCAGCAAGCTTAAGGTATGAACATATTTCCCATGTTAGTCTAAACTGAGATCAACAGGTGCAGAAACTGAGACCACAGGTGCTGCCACACCTGCGACCCCTCAGTTTTTGTTAGTCTAAACTCATGGAAATTAATTCTAATTTAAATCTACAAATTTGTTAGGTTTCCAAGTGGTCTAAGAGTGAATTACAAATCTTGAACGAGGATCTACTATCAACCAAAGGTGAGGGAACAAGACCTAAATTAATTGGCTAATAATAAACTATTTTAATTTATTGAGTCCAATGCCATGAATGATTCTATGCTTATATGCATGTATTGTGCATTTCACATGTCATCCAATATTCCTGTTATTACTATTAATGCATATTTAATTCAGTTGATTTATAACATGATGAAAATGATGATGCTAGGAATAGGCATGTGAATGTATGTGTGTGGTTAGTGTACTTGATGCGAGTGGAGCATTAGGGGGAGGACGTGACACTGTGGTTCATCTTGGTCACCAGACTCTAGCTCTATCTCTACTTAAGTCTTGTCCACTGACATCGTCCTATCGCCATTACCTTAGCAGAACTATTACGTCGTAAGGCATCAGGGGAGGTGGTCTCAGACCGTGTAGTCTCTGACTCTGTCGGGGGGCCTTAGCTCTATCTCTATGGATGTATTGAGGGATGCTGGGGTGAGGCCTTGGATACACTGTTTGACATTAGGATTGGTTAGTTGCGAGCCCAGTTTGCAAGCCCTCGCCAATAGGGGCTTACGTGTTGGTATGGATAGGGCATCAGGGAAAGTGTCATGCGGTGTTTGATCCGGGCACTGCATGTGGGACGGTAATGGTGTTTGATCCATTGGGCGGCTTCACACACTCGTGTATAGAGGTGTGGTGGCACCTATCCTTTCTATTACACATTGCAAACTTATGAACCAGACCAAAGATATGAATTGAATGCATGCATATGTTTGTTGCATTGTTTTGTTTGCTCACTGAGTCATGATGTGTGCTCACCCTTTCGATGTCGAATATTTTTAGTTGATGATGCAGGTACTACAGTAGAATATTATATGAATGCTCCAATGTACGGGCATGTTGTGGCAATGGATGCAGAAACTATGATGGAGTCGCATGATTCATCGTGCGAGTGCAACTCATGCGTCTTTGATTAGATTTATTTGTTGGATTATTAAGAACATGTAATTGATTAATTTATTTTATTTTATGTCTTAGTCATTTGGAGATAATTGGATAATTTATTTATGTTATCACTGATAGATTCTCAGTTCATTAATATTAAAGACTTCCACTATTGTTTATTTATTCTAATTATGGTTGATGTGTATGGTTTAAGAAAAAAGACATAGCCTATTCGAGATCCTGGTTGAACCATTGGATCATAGACGGTACATCACACCATTCTGGTTGACACAAAATTGGGATGTGACAGGTTCTTTCCTAATCATAGTAAGACTTTATATGGAAGTTTTCCTCTATACAAAGGACGTCCCTTAGCCTCTTTCACTATTTTAGAACCCAAACTGAAAGTGAGAGAAAGAGAGGAGTAGGAAGAGAAGGAGAATTGCAGAGAAAGTCCGATTCTCCAGTAAGACTAAGGTATGGAATCATTCCCTACATTAGTTGAATGCCTAGAATAGATTAGGGAGGAGATATTGATTCAATGTAAGATCTAAATCCTTACACCACAAATAAAACTCTAAGGAGATCCATTAAGAACGGATTAAGGTGAAGGATTATGTAAAAGTGTAAATTTTAAGCCATAGAACAATCATAGGACGGATCATAATTTTAGCCACGGAATCAAGTTATGAGGGGATGTGGCTGAGAGAAAGTCGACCAAAAATTCATAAAAACTTTTGGGGTCGTAGTTTGATCGACCAAACGAGGTACATAAGTCCGACTACACCCCCTCGGGAAGTTTCCAGGGAGAGTGTGGTCACATGACATGCGACCACACATATTGTGTCACACCCCAATTTCGTACTATTCAGAATGGTGTGATGAACCGCTAATAAATCAACGGTTCAACCAGGATCTCTAATAGGCTGTGTCCACGTAAACTAAACCATACACATCCACAACCATAATCAGAATAAATACACAATAGCGGAAGTCTTAATAATAAATAAACTGAGGAATCTAGATGTGATAATCATAAATAAAGTATCAAATTATGTTATATCAACTGAGACATAAGTAAATAAAATATCAATTACATTTCTTTAATAATTCAAATCAAAATCTAATCGAAAATGCATGCGTTGCACTCGCATGAAGAGTCATGCGTTTCCACTAAGTCTTTAGCTTCCATCGCAATGATGTGCCCTTACACAAAAACATTCATATAGTCTTCCACCGTGGTACCTGCATCATCAACTAAAAATATTCGACGTCGAAAGGGTGAGCACACATCACGGCTCAGTGAGCAAACAAAAAAATGCAACAAACATATGCATACATTCAATTCATATCTGTGGTCTGGTTTATAAGTTTGCAATGTTCTATAGAAAGGTTCGATGGCCACCTCACCTCTATACACGAGTGTGTGAATCCGCCCAATGAGTATCGGCACTGTCATCCCACATGCACCCACCATGGACAATATACACCCCATGAAAATGGCATGGCTGTACCGGTTGCCCATACCAACACGTAAGCCCCTACTGGCGAGGGCTTGCAAACTGGGAACGCAACTAACCAATTCTAATGTCAAACAGTGTATCCAAGGCCTCACCCCAGCATCCCTCAATACATCCATAGAGATAGAGCTAAGGCCCCCCGACAAAGTTGAAGACTACACGGTCTGAGACCACCTCCCCTGATACCCTACGACGTAATAGTTCTGCTAAGGTTATGGCAATACGACGATGTCAATGGACATGACTTGAGTAGAACCATGGCACAATATACATCCCATGAAAACGGCATGGCTGTACTGGTTGATACCATCCCCTACCCGCACCATGTATACTAACCACACACATACATTCACATGTCTATTCCTAGCATCATCATCATCATCATGTTATAAATAAATAGAATTAAATATGCATGAACAGTAATAGCAGGAATATTGGATGACATATTGAATGCACATACAAGCATACACGCATAGAATCAGTCATGGCATTGGACTCAAGAAATAAAAATAGTTTATTATTAGCCAATTAGTTTAGGTCTTGTTCCCTCACCTTTGCTTGAGTGTTGATCCTCTTTCAAGCTTTAAAACCACTTTTATATCAATAGAAAAACCTAACAAGTCGATAGATTTTGGTTAGAAGTCATTCCGGCATCATTAGGCTTGTTTTTAAGCATGGGTTGCATGGTGGGTCGCAGGTAGGGTAGCAGTCTACATCGACCCCCAGGGTAGGGTTGATGCCAGGGTCGGATGTTCCATCGACCCTGAATGCGACCAACCCTATTTTAGACTTCCCGAATACTGGGGGTCGATCCTGTGGTCTGGTAGGGTTGATTCCCAATCGACCCCACGTGCGACCCCCCGTGGGGTGAGTCGAGATTTTCATTCTACAGTCCATTCTTTCACGTATGGGTCCTATGGCTTACTTCCACAATCCATTCTAGGCTTGTTCTATGGCTTAGAATACTAGGTTTCTTCCTTACCTTGTCTACCATGATTCTCCATGGATTTCATCGAAATCTTCCTATGGGTGTATGATTTGGGTTTCTCCTAGACCATACTCTCTTCATGAACTATTCTAAGGTCTTAGATTATCAAATAGAAAGCTTGCCCATACCTTAGGTTTGCTGAGATTCAGAGATTTCTCTGAATTCTTCAATTAGGTCTTCTTCTCCAACTTTCCTTCCCTTCTTCTTCTCTTCTCTTTCTCTCACTCTCAATTAGGGTTTCAAAAGGAGTGAAAGAGGCTTAGGGACGTCCTATTTATAGAGTAGAATCTCTAAAAATAAGTCTCATTGAGATTAGGAAGGAATCCCATTGAAATTTGAAAAGATTCCTATTTGCGGTTTCTGTCGGCAAACAGGGGGTCGATGAGGGGGTCGGAGATCCCGTCGACCCTCAGTTCCTAAATTGTTCGACCCCTAGTGAAAAATCAGGGGTCTGACTTCTATGTGAGGGGGGGTCGACCCTGCTGGTCTTGGTATGCGACCCTACCCTCATTTTGACTGTTTTTGGGTCAGTTTAATACCTGTCTTCGCTATTTCCTTCACGCACTTGGTCCATTTGGCTCGACCATGGTAGGTAGACCTGGTACAAGGTGGTAAGACTGGTTAGTTCGATACGGGTCTTACAACTCTCCCCTACTTATAAAAATTTCATCCTTGAAATTATTCATACCTTCCGAGTCGAATAGATGAGGGTATTGCTTTCGCATAGCATTCTCTTCTTTCCATGTGATTTCTTCTATTTCCCTGTTTCTCCAGGTGACCTTAACATAATAAATGTCACAGTTGCGTAGTCGTTGCACCTTTTTGCTGGTGATTTCAGTTGGTGCTACTTCAAATGTTAAATCCTCAGTCAAATCAGGTAGATCTACTGTCAAAACGTGCGTTGGGTCTCTGACATACTTCTTCAATAAAGAGATATGAATTACGTCATGCACACTTGACATAGATGGTGGTAGTGCTAACTGGTAAGCCTCTTTTCCACATTTAGCTAGAATCTCATATGGTCTGACATATCTCGGACTTATCTTCCCTTTTTGTCCGAACCGTTTCAAACCTCGCATAGGTGACACTTTGAGGAATACCTTATCACCTACGGCGAATTCAAGGTCTCGGCGTCTAGTATCTGCATATTGCTTCTGACGATTCTGAGCCATTTTTACTCTTTCCTTGATAATGTCGACTACTCGACAAGTCTCTTCAACAAATTCTAGTCCAACAATACTACGTTCTCCAACTTCATTCCAAAACAAAGGAGTTCGACACTTCCTGCCATACAGTGCTTCATAGGGTGACATATGTATAGTTGCCTGATAGCTATTGTTATAAGCGAACTCAATCAGCGGTAACTTTTCATCCCATGATCTTTTGAAATCAATTACACAAGCTTGGAGCATGTATTCTAGAATCTGAATGGTGCGCTCCGACTGTCCGTCTAACTGAGGATGGAATGCAGTACTGAACTTTAATGTTGTACCCATGGCCTTCTACAATCCTTTCCAAAACTTTGAAGTAAATCGTGGATCTCTGTCGGACACAATGCTTTCAGGTACACCGTGTAATCTGACAATATTATCCACATACAACTTAGCTAACCTTTCCAGTGTATACTGAGGTCGTATAGCTATAAATCGAGCCATTTTAGTCAGTCGGTCTACAATCACCCAAACTACGTCAACTACTCGGGGAGTCAATGGTAACCCTGTGACGAAGTCCATAGTGATGCAGTCCCATTTCCATGCTGGTTCCGATTACGGCTGTAACAGTCCTGCTGGTCTTTGTCGTTCAGCTTTCACCTTCTGACAATTTAGGCATTGAGACACGAACTTGGCTATATTTGCTTTCATTCCCCTCCACCAATATAATTTGTCACACCCCAATTCTGATCCAACCAAAATGGTGTGAGTGAACCGTCATTGAATCAACGGTTCACACCAGGATCTCGAATAAGCCGTGTCCACTCATACAAACCATTACACATAACCACAATCAAAATATAAATATACAGCGGAAGACTTTAAATAAAATGAACTGAGTATCTATTGATAACTTAAATAATTATCCCATTATCCAAAATCAAACACATAAAATAATATCATTACATCCCTTTAATCCAATCGAAAATAAGGAAAATAAATAAATAACATCCGATCAGAGGTACACGCAGAAAGGGCACTCGCATGAAGCGTCATGCTCGTCCGCTCCTACCTGCACACTCAAAGCAGCAACGTCACCATACGCCGGAGCGTTCACATAATCGTCCACAGTATAACCTGCATCAACATCTAAAACAATGTATATACAAAGGGTGAGCTCACAACTTAGCTCAGTAAGAGAATCAGACAGTTTCACAATATTATGCATGAGTAACAATCATTTTATGTTGTGGTCTGGTTTTAAGTTTGCAATGTGCTATAGAAAGGTTTGGTGGCCCCCGCACCTCTATACACGAGTGTATGGCACCTCATGGTTCACACCCCCATTGGCCCACATGCACCCCTCATGGAATAGAGATAAAGCTAAGATACCCACGTACCTCCCCTGTTACTCTACCCATACCAGCACCTAAGCCCCTACTGGCCAGGGCTCGCAAACTGGGCTCACAACTAACCAATCCTATATGTCATCAATGTATGCTCTATCCCAGCACAGCCGTCAATGGCATAGAGATAGAGCTAAGGCATTCCCACACCTCCCCTGATGCCCTATCCGCAACTAACCCACTAGGGTATAAACAATACGCAGGTAGACCCTATCCCAACATAACTCCCTACGGCATAGAGATAGAGCTAAAGCATCGTGGACAAGCCAGCGTCGACTCGGAGACCACAGTGCCACATAACCATGGCCGGGCCAATATCAATATCGGAGACCACCGTACCACGACCTTCCCCTGATGCCCCACCCGTACCAAGCATGTTAAGACAGAATACTACAAAAGGTGCTAATGTGAAGAGCGATCCCAGGCCCATGCCCCACTCCATACACTAACGAAAACAATCACATGCCTAACAATCACATCCTATCAATGCATGAACAGTAATAATAACCGAAAGTAAAGGATGGCATGTGAATATGCACAAACAACACATCTCATATAATCAGGTGATTAACAACAATTTATTGTCCCTTAATTATTAGGTTTAGGTCAGATTCCCTTACCTGACGCTCGTTCGATAACTTGCTCCACGTCGCAAGATCCAAACGATAAGTCACAAAGTCCTACAATATTATTTGGGTTTTATTAGAATATATTGTTTAGGGTTTCCTATTGGTCGAAAACCAACACGGTTATAAAACACCCTCACAGAGCTGACCGATGGCATGTACCGGTCTCAGCTCTGTGGGAAAGACTGGCGACCGGTATGGTCAGCCGGTCCCCACAAACCAGCCTCCCAAGGGATACCGGTGGAAACATATCGGTCGCACCATGTGCCACCGGTATAGTCGACCGGTATGTCTCTGGAAGACCATACATGGGTTTTCGACTGTCGTCGATCATTCTCCATGGATTTCCAAGGTTTCTCCTATCCATTCTAAGTCTAAACTTGGAGTTAGAGTTATCCCCAACTCATTCCAGTCTCGTTTCAAAGAATATCATCTCGAAACTCGAAACTAGGGTTTGACGGCAACTTAGGGTTTATTGGCCAATTTAGGATTTTAGATCAATACCTACTTTGCATGGTATTGATCCACCCACACAACTAACATAGGGTAAGAATATTGATTCAAACACTTACCGTTGACTGGCGTAGCGTGAGCTTCATCGAACGGTAATGGTAGCACCTTCTTCTTCTTCCTAGCTCCTTCTCCTTTCCAACCTCTTTCTCTTCTCTAGGGTTTACGAGAGACAGTGGAAAGGATTTGAGGAGACTTAAGGGTGTATTTATAGGCTAAAAGTAGGGTTTAGTAACCCTACTAGGATTAGGAAACTTCTAGGATTCGAAATCAAGAAAGTGGGACCCGTAGAGACCAATTTCCAGATCCCCGCACTTAGCTGCGCAAGCTATATCGGTCGACCGGTACCAAGACCGGTACCATCGACCGGTCAACATAAAATGATGACTATTGGTCGTCTTTGGTCCGATTTCATACCTGTTTGTCATCCGCTTGTCCCGTCTGGCCCGGTGATGATCGGAAGACCTGCTACGACACAAAACCAAGGTTTAGACCGGGTTTACGGAGTATGGGTCTTACAACTCCCCCACCCTTAAAAGAAATTTCGTCCCCGAAATTTTCACGTAGGTTTCACATAATTTCTTTAGGTCATGATACATTTTTGTACTTCCAGGGTGTATCGAATAGGCGGTGGTATGGGCTTCCTTCATTAGTCGGTGTCTAATGTCCAAACTTTCTATCTCTGGTACACATATTCTTCCTTCGTACATCAGTACCCTTTCATCATCTAAGGAGAACTTAGGAGTAGTCCTACCTTTTTCGATGTCTTCTTGTACTGTTCTTAGATAAGGGTCTGATTTAATCACTGTTTTCACTTCATCAAGTATATCGGGTACAATCTTCAATGTGGAAAACATATTTGCAAACCGATGGATAAACCCTTGGTTGGTTGATTCACCCGGTGAATCTATCACAAACTGTTCATTACCATAATTGAATACTTTTCCGGTAGTACATAGTGCAGCAGTGTTGCTACCCTCTTCTTGAGATGTCATCATTGCCTTTCTACTCAGTGCGTCCGCAACCACATTAGCTTTTCTCGGATTATACTGGATATCACAATCATAGTCTTTCAATAGTTCCAACCATCTTCTTTGTCTCATATTCAACTCCTTCTGATTAAAGAGGTAAGTAAGACTCTTATGTTCTGATTTAATCTGAAATTTCTCTCCGTACAAGTAATGTCTCCATATTTTGACAGCGTGTACTACTGCCGCTAATTACAAATCATGAGTGGGATAGTTCTTCTCATGTGTTTTCAATTATCTTGAGGCATAAGCAATTACTTTTTCTCCTTGCATAAGTACACATCCTAATCCCAGTCCTGACGCATCGGTGTACAAAATAAATGGCTGTCCTAGAATTGGAATGGTTAAGATTGGAGCTGATATCAATCTAGCCTTCAATGTTTGGAAACTCTTCTCGTATTTATCAGTCCACACAAACTTTTTGCCCTTCTTAGTCAGACTGGTAAGAGGTACGGCAATTCAAGAATAGTCTTCCACAAATCGTCGATAATACCCAGCTAGACCTAAGAAACTTCTAATTTCTGCAATGCTCTTCGGTGCTTCCCACTTCACAATAGCTTCGATCTTGCTAGGGTCCACTTTAATTCCTTCAGCGGATACAACATGGCCTAGAAAAGCGACTTCCTTTAGCCAAAACTCGCACTTTGTAAATTTGGCGTAGAGCTTCTCCTTCCGTAATCGCTGCAGAGCGGCGTTTAGATTTTTTATATGAGTTTCCTCGTCTTTGGAGTAGACCAATATATCATCGATGAATACAATAACCGACGTATCCAACATATCGTGGAATACTCGATTCATAAGTTCCATAAAGGTTGCTGGTGCGTTCGTCAATTCGAAAGACATGACCAAAAATTCATAGTGTCCATATCTGGTCCTGAATGCTGTCTTGGGGATATCACCGTCCTTAATCTTCAACTGATGGTAGCCTGACCGAAGATCGATCTTGGAGAACACTTTGGCACCTTGCAACTGATCGAACAAGTCATCGATCCGAGGCAATGGATATCGATTCTTGATTGTCAGTTTATTCAGTTCTCGGTAATCTATACACAATCGAACGCTACCGTCCTTCTTTTTCATGAATAATACTGTCGCTCCCCATGGTGATATGCTAGGTCGGATGTAACCCTTGTCTAGCAGTTCTTGTAGTTTTACTTTTAATTTCTTCAATTCAGTAAGAGCCATTCAATAAGGTGCTTTAGATATTGGTGCGGCTCCGGCTATCAGATCTATAACAAACTCTGTAGCGCGGTTGGGTGGTAATCCTGGTAATTCTTCAGGAAATACATCTGGATAGTCACGCACGACATCAATATCCTCCATTCGTGGTGCTTCTTTGGTAAGATCGACCACATATACTAGATACCCAACTGCTCCTTTCTCAAGGCACTTCCTAGCCTTTAATGCAGAGAGTATGAGCTTTCGTTTATGGGGAAGTTTGGTTCCCAAAAAACTAAACTCTGCTCCTTCCTTGTCTTTAAATGCCAGCTTCTTTTCGGCATACAATAGATTTACAGATTGCTGAGCTAACCAGTCTATTCCCAAGATGACGTCAAAGTCTGCCATCTCAAGTTGGATCACGGTTGCATCCGAAGTCTTTTCATCAATCAGAACTGGACATGGCCCATAACCTTTTTCTAACTCCACTTCTAATCCCATAGGTGATCGTACAAGCAGTTTGTAGTCTAAGGATTTAAGGGGTAGATTTAGCTTCTTTCCAAATGACATGGATATAAAAGAATGAGTAGCTCTTGAATCAAAGAGTACTCTGGCGGGAATTCCATTAATAGGTACGATACCTGTGATTTGTTTTGATTTAGTCTACATGTTCACATAATGTAACACAAAATGACAAGATTCAGGTCATACCTGGGACCACATCAGGCGACGCGGCAGCATCCTCAGATGTAATAGCGTAAACTCTTCCTTGATGTAGTTGCTTTTTGGGCTTAGTACACTCTCTTGCGACATGCCCTACTTGATTGCTGTTAAAACATCTTATTCCTTCACCATTTTGCTTTGGTTGCGGTTGAGCTGCTGAAGTAGTCTTGGCTGCAGCATTGAAGCCTTGAGTACGGAAGGGTTTGAATACCTTGGTATTCCCTCCGTTGTAAGAATTTCCATTTGGCCTTTTTATTCCTCTATTTTGAGCAAAGTAGCTTTCTTTCTGGCTCGACTCTATCACTCGAGCAATTTGTACAATTTCATTGTAGATTTTCTTTTCAAGTCCAAGAACATGCTCGTGGATGCTTCCCCTAAGTCCCATGATGAACCTTAGGGTCTTGGTATTTTCCTCTTGCATACTGGCGGGTGCAAAGAAGAACAGCTCCTCATAACGCTGTTGATATGCATCCACGGTCATCTACCCCTGATATAAACTCAAGAACTCTCTTTCCATAGAATATCTGAAACTTCTAGGAAAGTACTTCTCAAAGAATGCCTCCTTATAAATATTCCAAGTCAGTTGGGCGTGCTTTGTTAATAAATATGTCCTGGTAGACCTCCACCAATGTTGTGCATCTCCTTTTAGCATAAAGGTGGCACACAATACTTTCTCTTCTTTATTTACTGTCATCATTATAAAATTTCTTTCCATTTCGTCAACCTAGTGTGCCGGCCATAAAGGATCTACTGGCTTGCCATTAAATTCTTTGAGCTTCATTTTCAAAAAATGCTCCACCAGTCTGGAGTGGTCTAGTTGTTGCGGGACGTACGCTCCATACATAGGTGGTTGGTATTGATATCCACTTGGAGCTACTTCAGGGTTTTGTACTTGAGCCAGCATAATGGGAGTCTGAGGTGCATGGGGTATTGTGTTACTTTCCCCTGGTACCGTGCTTACCTGTCCTGCTGGCATTGGTGGTGTCTGTGCAGCTGGAAAAGTCATGCCTATGGAAGCTTGCATAGTAGCTTGTGCCTATTGTATTTGCTGCAGCTGTTGGGCCAAATTCATTACTACTGTAGCCAGGTCTGTAGGTGGAGCTAGCAGATTTATAGGATTTGCATGCCCATTAATTATGGACGGTGCCGTGTTCGTATTCCCCTATGTTTCCGGGTGTGTCTGGCTGTCTTCCCCCACAGGTGGTGGTGGTGGGATAGAGTTACGGCTTTGTCTGGTCACTCTGCGTCCAGCCATTATCTGTTCTGATAGTGGGAATGCCTGAAAATCATAGAACACGTGAGGCAATCTTTATATACTTCATTCTCATATTTTAAAACCACTAACAAATGTAAATTTTGAATTTTTCAGATCATTCTGTCGAAAATATTGTATTTTCACTGTAGGGTCGATGGTGGGGGTCGATGGATGTCTGACCCTCAGTATGCGACCCTGAGAAGTCACTGGTTCTTCCCGAGAGTCGGGGGTCGATGAGGGGGTCGATGGATGTCCGACCCAGGGTTCGACACCTGGTTTTCTGTCAGATTACCGAGAGTCGAGGGTCGATGAGGGGGTCGGAGGGGGGGTCCGATGTCTTGGTCGAATTCTCTGACCCTCGGACTAAAAATCAGGTTTTTATTTCCCATTTTGAATCCATTTCTTATTCTTCCTCCTCTTTTCCGACTCGACTCGTCCCTCTGAGTTGCTACAGTGCCAACTCAGACTCTTTGGTGCTATTTGCTTCTTATTTCGACGTCCACACCTCGTCTATAGGTATGTTCTCTACATTTTCATGTTTTTAGGTTTTCTTAACTAGGTTTTTGCCCATTTAACTCATTATCTTCAAATTAAACTTTTTCCAACAGTAAAAACTCGATTTTTAGTGGGGGCTTTTGTTGTTGGTGACTCAAGGAATGAAATCCCTCAAAAATATTTGAGTTTCGTCGGTTGGTTATCGAGAAACTTGAATTTTCCCATTTTTACCCTAATTTGTCGAGATTTTTGAATTTCTTGAAATTTCTTCAAATTCGATCTCTTTAAATGAAATTTCCAACTGTATGAGTCTTGCAGGATTGTTTAAAACCTTTATAAGTCCTCTTGCCC
>CM053276.1:21051158-21094431 GCA_028583415.1 Protea cynaroides
AACTCAAGATTTACAAGTGAATAATCCATTACATGTTTTAGTACTCAAACATAATTAAACTAACAAAAAACACTTTGGTTGCACTCGCATGACGGATCATGCGCATCTTTCATAGCTTCTACGTCCATAGCAGCCATGTGTCCATACGATGGCATGTTCACGTAGTCTTCTACAGTAGGACCTGCTTCATCAACTAAAAATATTCGACGTTGAAAGGATGAGCACACATCATGACTCAGTGAGCAAACAAAATAATGCTCAAACATATACATGCCTTCAATTCAATATCTTTGGTTTGATTTTTAAGTTTACAATGTGCTATAGAAAGGTTTGGCGGCCCTCACGCCTCTATACATAAGTGTGTTTATCTGCCCAATGGATCAAACACCATTGCTGTCCCACATGCACCCACCATGGAATAGAGATAGAGCTAAAGTGTCCGGATCACACACTACCAACACTCCAACACTTCCCCTGATGTCCTTCCCATACCAACTCGTAAGCCCTTATTGACGAGGGCTTGTAAACTGGACTCGCAACTAACCATTCCTAATGCCATCCAATGTATCTAAGATCTCACCCCAGCATCCCTTAATAAGTCCACAGAGATAGAACTAAGGCCCCCCGATAGAGTCAGAGACCACACGGTCAGAGACTACCTCCCCTGATGCCCTACGACGTTATAGTTTCGCTAAGGTAATAGCGATACGACGATGTCAGTGAGCAAGACTTGAGTAGAGATAGAGCTAGAGTCTGGTGATCAGGCCAGAGACCATAATGCCACGTCCTGCTCCTGATGCCCCACTCGCATCTAACACACTAACCACCCGCACAATCACATACCTATTCCTAGCATCATTATCATCATGTTATAAATAGACAAAAGTAAATATGCATGAGCAGAAATAGCAATAATATTAGATGATATGTAAGATGCACATTACAAGCATATAAACATAGAATCATTCATTGCATTGAAGAAATAAAATAAAACAGTTTGTTATTATCCAATATGTTTAGGTCTTGTTCCTTCACCTATTAACAATACTCAATCTCCTTCCAAGCCTTGTAACTCTCTTTGAATCAATTTAGTAATATAAAAGTTATATGAATTTAAGTTAAGATCCATATGTAATATGTTACAGTAGTCAAAAATCAAAATAGATCACTGATAGGTGTTTGATTAGTCCTATGGTCTCATGCTATGTCGAGCATACCACGTACGGTCAATACCATATGGTCGCACTATATGCGACCACACCTGTGACCATATGGTTCCTAAATTCTTTTCGAATGGCTATGGTCGATACTCTGGTCATCCTACGATTGACCGTAGCTACGACCATATGGGTTTAATGTGCTTTCTTACTTCCATTACGGATATTTCCCCTTGGATCATCAACGAGGTCTCCCTAATGATCATTCTAAGGCCAAAATTCTTAGTTTTATCAAATTAATTACTCTAACCCATTCTCCATGACCCCTTTGAGATTTGCTCAGAAAATCTTATAGTTAAATCCTTATATTGGGTTTGGTATTACAATTTGCATTAGAAACTCATACTCTTGGTGTTCTAAGGCTACATAGACAAGGTTTAAACCTTACTTGATGCAGAGAGTCTGTAGAACTCTTTCTCTCAGCCTTCTTCTTAGTCTTCCTAATCTTCTCTCATTCTCCTTCTCTTCCTCCTCTTCCTCCTCTTCCTCTAGGGTTTAATAATGTTCCAAAAGAGTGAAAAAGGATTAAGGAATGTCATTTATGTAGAGAGAAACTCTCCATCTAGAGTTCTCCAACAATAGGAAGGAAATCCCCCTTTAATTTGAAAAGTTTTCAAACTTGAAATCTGATTTGGGGTCGTATGGTCGAACGTACGGTTGCAAAATCCATCGACCACATGCTTGAAAACATTGATCGTGTGGTTATTGGTTAGTGCTCTTTATTTCCTATCATGTGGTCGATCATACCTACCCAAGTAGTGTACCATACACTTGGTTTTTAATATTTTTGAGTCGATTAGCTTACCTGGTTTCGTGGTTTATCTTTACACGGATGGTCCACTCGATCCAGCAATGATGGAAAGACCTGGCACAACATAGTTAGACTGGATTAGTGGACTGCAGGTCTTATACGTAGCATGCTGGGAGTCTCAAATCTCTCAAAGGACAGCCTCAGTAGTGCGCTATGGTGAGAAAAGAGGGATGTCATCTACATCCATGTACATCAGGTCATCATCCCCCTCATCATCATTCTCTGCTCCTGCCATCACTGTCGCCTCAGTATTTTCCGCCACCACTCGAGTGAGAGGATGTCTCATGGCATTCCTCTCATCGTCACTGACAAGTATTTCTCTCATCCCCATCCTACAGATGGCATCCTAGTCGAGGTCAGCTGAAAGGTATCCTTATAGATCCTCTTGTCCTCTGAGTTCACCTACAAGCGTGAGAGTAGTATGGTGATCAGTCGATCATATGGTAGGTTACCCCTCTAACCAGATGTCATGGCTCTATGTATAGTTTGTATAATGATGTATGGGAGGCAGACGGGCTGTCTGGTGCATATACAGTATAGCAAGAACTGAGTCAACTATGAGACCATCTTATAGTGACGACTCTGAGGAATAAGATTATACTGGATAATTTTGTAGTAAACCCATGGCTCAGGACGCAGATTAACTTCCTTCATCTCCCAGTGGTCATCACGAAGAATCTGTGGCTCAGGACGCAGATTAACCTCCTTCATCTCCCAGTGGTCATCATGAAGAATCTGACTACAAACCTCTGCGTACATCATATCTGATAAGAACTTGGGTTCTTTAGAAGCATAGTATACCAATGGACCAACGCTCAAGATACCCAAAAGATCTGCCAATTATTGGGTATTGAAAGAAATAGGAATCCCTTTTACCCAACTAGTGATCCGAAGCTCTCTCCCACTGTTTATGTCCTCTGGGTCACCTTCTAACTAAAGGTTGCAATAAAATATTTGACCAACTCTGGTCTAGTGCAACCCTCATACTGGGTTATAGGAATCCAGCCCATATCCCCAAATGCTCTCTTTACATCAAAAAGGGCAAGGCTCGGTAGGTTGACGAACTGACCCACCTTAACTTTCTTCTGTCGGTACCAAGGATACTGAGCCTCAGCTTTAGCAGAATGGAATCGAGATGCATCGTAAGGTCTGGGCATCTTGGTATGGGCCATGATAACTGCAACAAAAAGAAATAAGAAAAACAAGTAGAAAGTTAGAAATTTGGGCAGCATAACAGTGTAAAATGGGAAAAAACCTCATTTTTCACCCAAACACCTGGGCAGGAGGACTTACATGAGTCACAAATCATTTTGCAAGGTTTATTTAATAAAAAATTTCAACTAATTAGATTGAATTTGAAGAAATTTTGAAACATGGGAAAAACTCTCAATTCTAGGTCAAAATTGAGATTTTCAAACTTCTGACCAAACCAACCGATGAATCTCAAATTTTCATGAGGGCTTTCATCTATTGGATGGCCAATGGCAAAGGCCACCAATAAAAATTGAATTTTTACAGTCAAATAAATTTTAATTAGAAGAAAACCCTATAAATGGTGAAAACCTAGGTATAACAGCTTCAAAGTAAGAAAAGAATAGTGAACAAACCTTGAGGAATAGAATGGAAGTTGTTAACCGAAGAAGAAACCACCCAATTCATGTGGTTGACACTGTAGCAGCTCAGTAGTGGCGAGCTGTGTTAAGACCGTAGGAAAACAAGAGAGAATAAAAGGGAAAAGTCTCGAAATAGTTTAAAAACCTAATTTTTGAATCGTGCGGTCGCATAATTTGACCAAAACAGTTGACCACACGATCGACAATAGGGTCTAAGGAAGTTGCCAGGGTTTATATGGTCTAACCTATGGTCGCATGTAATGCGATCGTACGATATCTACCACACGACTGTTTTGTTGCCTGTTATCGTTTAGTTAAACTTAACACTTTGTAATTTCTTCCTTCTATTGTGGGACTAACATGATACTACTATTCTACCTTATGTCACATGTTTTTGCCCTTTCAGACACCATCTTATCCCAGAGTTAAAATGGCTAAATGTAGACCATGCAGAAGGGGAAATAACATAAACCCACCTCCACTACCACCTATGGAGGTAAATATCAATGAAAACCAAGAAGGACAAGAAGAGGATAATGGGAATAAAAAAATATTACGCCTCATGAAGTTCAAACCCAGGACAATCCAACTAATTTACCAGCACACCAATAGACTTGGCCACTGTTGTGATGAATTTGGCACAATAAGTATAACAGTTGCATTAGATGCAGACAAACATGCAAGCCAACTAGGGGACTACACCACCAGCAGTAAATACTATACTGACACCTCCTGGTAGTAGCGTTGTGCCTCCCACACCCATTGTCAATAATACAGTGCCCGTTGCACCGGTGGAAAACAACATTATACCCAAAGTACAACAGACTCCAGCAATGCATACCCAAGTGTAGAATCTCAGAGATCCAAAACATGTATTAACGATGGATCCATCAGATTTGACTAAAGATTTGACATTCGAAGTAGTACCTTTTAAAGTCACCAGTTGAAAGATTCAACGTCTTCGCAATCGTGACATTTACTATGTTAAGGTTACCTGGAGAAGCCACAAAATGAAAGAAATCACATGGGAAGAAGAGAATGCTATGCGAAAGCAATATCCTCACCTATTCAACTCGAAAGGTATGTACAAATTTTGAGGATGAAATTTATGTAAGGGAGAGTTGTAAGACCCGCACTCTACTAACCCAGTTTAACTGTGTCATACTAGGTCTTCCCATCAAGAATGATCACTAGTGAGAATCCAATTGATGAGCCAAGAGCAGGAACTCATATGAGGAGTAAAAATCAGACCAAACTCGTATGGTCGCAGCTATGGTCAACCATAGGGTGACCATAGAGTCAATCACAACCATTCGGGAAATCCCAAGAAATGTGTGGTCGCAGGTGCGGTTGCATGTAGTGCGACCACAGGAGATTAACCGTACGAGGTATGGTCGACACAGACGTGCGAACATAGGACCAATTAGTCACTTATTGGGTGGTCTGTTTCAACTTTCGACTACTATAACATATTACACATGAATCTTAACATAAATCTATATAATTCCTTAGGTTTTCAAAGTGATTCAAGTGATTTTCAAGGCTTGAAAGAAGATCAAATATCGACTACAGGTGAGGAAACAAGACGTAAACTAATTAATTAATAACAAGCTATCATTATTTTATTGTGTCCAATGCCATGAATGATTCTATGCTTGTGTGTTTATAATATGCATCTCATATATCATCCAATATTACTGCTATTCTTGTTCATGCATATTTACTTTATTGTTTCTACCATGTTGATCGATGATGATAGGAATAGGCATGTGTTTATGAGTATGGTTTGTGTGTTGTGTGGGGAGGGGTGTTTGATCCCTAAGCCATGCTTCGCATTGACATCGTCGATCGCCATTATCTTAACAGAACTATTATGTCGTAGGGCATCATGGGAGGTGGTCTAGGACAGTGTGGTCTTTGACTCTGTCGGGGGACCTTAGCTCTATCTCTATGGAGGTGTTGAGGGATGCTGGGTTGAGGCCTTGGATACATTTAGATGGCATTAGGATTGGTTATTTGCGAGCTCAATTTGCAGGCCCTCGCTAGCAGGGGCTTATGTGTTGTATGGGTAGGGCATCAGGGGAAGTGTGGGCGGTGTGTGATCCAGACACTTTAGCTCTATCTCTATTCCGTGGTGGGTGTATATGGGATGCTAATGGTGTTTGATCCATTGAACAGATTCACACACTTGTATATAGAGGTGTGGTGGCCACAATCCTTTTTATAGTACAGTTGCAAACTCAAAATCAGACCATAGATATTGAATTAAATGCATGCATATGTTTGTGCATTGTTTTGTTTGCTTACTGAGTCGTGATGTGTGCTCATCGTCGTATGGATACATGGTGGATATGGACATGGAAGCTATGGAGGATGCAACACGAGCCGTCATGCGAATGCAACCAATGTGTTTTTTTATTAGTTTCAAAATATTTGAATATTGGAATATGTAATGGATTAAATTACACTATGTCTTGAGTTATTTACAGATAACTGGATTAAATATTTATTTTATCACTGTTAGACCTCAATTCATTAGTTATAAAGACTTTTGATATTTTATTTATTATCTCTGATTATTAATGTAGAATATGTTTGGTTTAATATGGTGGGTAAGATCTATATGAGATCCTAGTTGAACTGTTGGTTTTATAACGGTTCATCACACTATTGGTTAGTCCAGAATTGGGGTGTGACAACTTGGTATCAGAGCTCTCAGGCTCTACCCATTAAACCTGAATACTTTCACATGAGTTATGAACTGAGTTAGGATAAATTAAAAACTGCAATACAAACACATCATAAGCATCTTGTTGTTTGAGACATAAACTAAGAAAGAGAACAATGCACATACTATAAAGGTAAAACAAATATATATATATATATATATATATATATATATATATATATATATATATATATATATATATATATATATATATATATATATCCAAAAAAAATGAACAAAATATCCGATTAGAGTACGGTCCATAATCGGACAATTACTCGTAGATAAACAAAGGAGCATGGGTGGGGAGTAGGTGAGGAGGTGCCCTTCGCTTACAAGTACTCAACTTGGTATCGAGCTCTCGGGCTCTACCCATTAAACCTGAATACTTTCACATGAGTTATGAGGCGGGTTAGGATAAATTAAAGCGCAATACACACATCTAGCATCTTGTTGTTTGGACAACAGCGCCTACTATAAGGTACATATATATATATATATATATATATATATATATATATATATATATGCAAAATAAAAAATGGAAACAAAATATATATCCGAATTAGAGTACGGTCCATAATCTGGACAATTACTCTGTAGTATAAACAAAGGAAGTCATGGAGTTGGAGGAGTAGGTAGAGGAGGTGCCTCTTCGTCTTTATCATAGTACTCGACGTATACCCTCGTGAGCCAGGCTACCTGAGTCTGGGTCACTTGGAGACTAGCTGCCAGATCTACTACCTGTTTGTCTGTGGAGTATTGTGAATATAGGATCTCTCCTAACCTTTGATTCATAGCAAGTTGGGCATCCCGAATCTCTCAAAGGAACTCCATCATGTCATAAGGTGGAGGGCATGAAGGACCAGCTTCAGTAGTGCACTGTGGTGATGGATGAGGGATATTGTAAGACCCACACTCCACTAATCCGGTCTAACCCTGTCGTGCCAACTCTTCCCATCATTGCTGGATCAAGTTAACCGACCCCTGAAGAAGGATCATGAGACCAGGTATGAGAATCAACTTAAAAACACTAAAAAATCAAGTGTATGGTCGATTACCTAGATAGGTATGATTGACCATACGATGAGAAATAAAAACCATGGATAAGTAATCGTACAGTTGATGTTTTCAAGCGTATGGTCAATGGATTTTGAGACCATACGTCCGACTGTACAACCCCAAATCAAACTTCGAGTATGGAAACTTTCCAAATTAAAGGGGGATTTCTTTTATATTGTTGGAGAACTCTATGTGGAGAGTTTTTATCTATATAAAAGAGGCTTCTCAATCCTTTTTCACTTTTTTGGAACATTATCAAACCTTAGAGGAAGAGGAGGAAGATAAGGAGAAGGAGTGAAGACTAGGAAGACTAACAAGAAGGTTGAGATAAAGAGTTCTACAGACTCTCTGCATCAAGTAAGGTATGAACCTTGTCTATGTAACCTTAGAACACCAAGAGTAGAAGTTTCTAATGTAAATTGTAATACCAAACTCAATATAAGGATTCAATTATGGGATTTTCTAAGCAAATCTCAAAAAGATCATGGAGAATGGATTAGAGTAATTAATTTGATAAAACTAAGAATTTTGGCCTTAGAATGATCATTAGAGAGGACCCCGTTAATGAGCCAAGATGAGGAATTCGTATTGGAAGTAAGAGACCACATTAAACTCATATGGTCGCAGCTACGGTTGACCATAGGATGACTAGAGCATCGACCATAGCTATTTGGAAAGAATTCAAAAAACGTATGATCGCAAGTGTGGTCGCATATAGTGTGACCATATGGTATCGATCATACGAGGTATGGTCAACACAGCATGAGACCATAGCACCAATCAGACACCTATCAGTGATCTGTTTTGATTCTCGACTATTGCAATATATTACATATGAATCCTAACTTAAATTCATATAACTTCTAGGTTACTAAATTAATTCAAAGAGAGTTACGAGGCTTGGAAGGAGATTGAGTATTGTTAATAGGTGAGGGAACAAGACCTAAACTAATTGGATAATAACAAACTATTTATTTTAATTGTCCAATGCAATGAATGATTCTATGCTTGTATGATTGTACTGTGCATCTCACATGTCATCTAATATTATTGCTATTTTTTCTCGTGCATATTTATTTCTGTCTATTTATAACATGATGATGATTATGCTAGGAATAGACATGTAATTGTATGTGTGTGGTTAGTGTATTGGATGCGAGTGGAACATCAGGGAGAGGACGTGACATTGTGGTTCATCTTGGACACGAGACTCTAGCTCTATTTCCACTCAAGTCTTGCTTACGGACATGGTCGTATCCCCATTACCTTAGCGAAACTATTACGTCGTAGAACATCAGGGGAGGTGGTCTCGGACCGTGTGGTCTCCGACTCTTTCGGGGGGCCTTAGCTCTATCCTTATGGACGTATTAAGGGATGTTGGGGTGAGACCTTGGAGACATTGGATGGCATTAGGATTGGTTAGTTGCAAGCCCAGTTTACAAGCCCTCGTCAATAGGGGCTTACATGTTGGTATGGGTAGGGCATAAGGGAAAGTGTTGGCAGTGTATGATCCAGATACTTTAGATCTATCTCTATTCCATGGTGGGTACATGTAGGATGATAATTGTAAGCACCCCATTTTTGTCATCCCCAGCCAAACAGAACTTTATTGGTGTATAAACAGTAAGAGAGCGGAGGGGGATGAAAATTTGGAAAGTACAGGGGAGGCGAGTGAAACTCTCTCAAACCAATAGTCGATCAATTCCTCTGTGCTCTCTATGGTGTTCTGGGCTGAGCCAGAGTGTCCCCAATGTACAGGTGGACATATTCGAAAAAGTTACGGGTCAATTCAAGGTTTGGACACTAAGCGTTGATTTCAAAGCTGATATTGGCAGGCCCTACAACAAGGTCATGAAAATACCTTCGAAATGAGACCAGAAGCACTCAATTCCGATATCAAACGAAGAAGATGTCGCGATTTTAGTCAGATTGGAATTGGCTTATAAAATCCAAGGGCTTTTCTGTAAATTATCATAAATTAAGGATTTATTGGGCAAATTATCGTGATTTAAATCGATCGGACTTCATTCGACCATATCTTGATCGTCCGACATCCAAATCCGACGATTCAAGCGCCACTGTGCTCCATTGCCTGTCCTCTTCAAAGTGGACGTGAAGAATTTTGGGCGGAAGCCGCCAGCGGATCCCATGCAAAGTTATCAGTAGGATTATCATCAAAACTCCAATTCTTCATATTTTGATCATCCGAAGTCCGAATCAGGCGATTTAAGTGCCACTGTGCTCCATTGTCTGTCCTCTTCAAAGTGGACGTGAAGAATTTTGGGCGAAAGCCGCCAGTGGATCCCATGCAAAGTTGCCAGTGGGATTATCGTCAAAGCTCCAATTCTTCATATCTTGATCATCCGAAGTCCGAATCAGGTAATTCGAGCACCAGTGTGCTCCTTTGTCCGTCCTCTTCAAAGTGGACGTGGAAAATCGAAGACAGAGGCCGTTGAAATTTTTCATGCGGAATTACAAGCTGAGAGGATCCATAATAGAGAGAGAAATCGATCCAGTCCATACTTACTTAGCCCAACCCAGCTCAAGCCCAATTTAATCCAGCCTGACCCAACCCAGACCGATCCAGATCGAGTCGGGTCGGCCCATGTATATGCGCTTTATGTACTTGTTATATATATACATTTATATATTATATAATAAATGTTTTATATATGTTATATTATATATATATATATATATATTGTATTATATTATATTATATTATATTATATTATATATATATATATGTACATATTCGATCAAGAAAGGAGAATCCGAAAAAGGAAGAAGAGAGAGAGGAAAAGAGAGAGAGAGGGAGGAAGAGAGAGAGAGGAAGAGAGAGAGAGGGAAGAAGAGACAAAGAGAGGAAGAGAGAGAGAGAGAGAACCGAAAAAAAGGGAAATTCGGTGGAGGGAAAGAGGGAGGTGTTGCCACCTCCATCTTTCCCATCCCCCTCCCACTTCTCCTTCATCAAGCCATGCCGCCACCTTATTCCTCTCCTTGAGCCCAACAGCCCAACAACTCACCCACTCCTCCATGCTGCCCCTCACCGCCACCTCTTCCTCTCCTTGTGCCCACCAACTCCTTCATCAAATCACTCCCTCACCACCCCTCAAATCGACACCTCACCCCACCTATCAATCCCAGCCGCAAGCCATCTTGCCCATGACCACTCCCCTCATCTTGCTGCCCATTAACTAGCCACACCCGACCTACAATGAAAGGACCACCACCTCATGCTACCCCTCACCGCCACCTCCTCCTCTCCTTGAGCCCAACAACCCAACACAACTCACACCCCTACTCACTCTACCATCGACTACACCCCAAATCATTTCACCGTCTATTCAGCGTGGGTGGACATCTTTATCCTCACAGTGGCGACTCCGCTGGGGAGTCCATACTTACTCCCTGAGAGTACAAACATCACTCCCTGAGAGTACAAACCATACTCCCTGAGAGTACAAACCTTACTCCCTGAGAGTACAAACCTCACTCCCTGAGAGTACAAACATCACTCCCTGAGAGTACAAACCTTACTCCCTGAGAGTACAAACCTTACTCCCTGAGAGTACAAACCTTACTCCCTGAGAGTACAAACCTTACTCCCTGAGAGTACAAACATCACTCCCTAAGAGTACAACCTTACTCCCTGAGAGTACAAATCTAACTCCCTGAGAGTACAACCCTACTCCCTGAGAGTACAACCCTACTCCCTGAGAGTACAAACCTTACTCCCTGAGAGTACAAACCCAACTCCCTCTATCATGAAGTCGTACTTACGAGTACGCATCCTTAGCCTTGCGAGGCTCAATCCCGAAGTTGTGCTTGCGAGTACGCACCCTTAGCCTTGCGAGGCTCTATCTTGAAGTCTTGCTTGCAAGCATGCACCTCCCTTAGCCTTGCGAGGCTTTATCATGAAGTCGTACTTGCGAGTACGCACCCTTAGCCTTGCGAGGCTCTATCTTGAAGTCGTGCTTACGAGCACGCATCCCCCTTAGCCTTGCGAGGCTCTATCTTGAAGTCGTGCTTGCGAGTACGCACCTTAGTCTTGCGAGACTAACACCTTACTCCCTGAGAGTACAACCCATGAAACGAACTACGTTGTACCTGATTTCCAGGACCTCTGAAATACGTAGGCAACTTGGAGGACCCTCCAAGTACGGTATCCCATCTTAGTATCCTTAGGTCCCCCATATCCATATCCGTATCTATATCCTCGTTCACTTCGATTCATTTAGGCTATCTCTAGATTCATTCTCAATCATCATCAAGCATAAACTTCAACTTGAATAAATTGAATCTAAGAAAGCTCAATCATAATCCACATCCATAAACCTTAATCACTTTCTGTTTCGAACTACGTTTTTGGACTTGATTTCCAGGATTGGAATATGTAGGCAATTTGAGACGTTTTGGACATCTCAGATTCAGTCAATCACCGAACCATCTTTGGTTCAGTTCATTGTATATTATTTTGTTTGTTTTCTTACTTTGAGAATATGTTTGGCTGAATTTAGGCTAGAAGAACTTAGCAACTTGGCATAGGATCCCCCATGAGCCCTAGTCATCATCCATTGACCATGAACAGTCAGAACCATAGAGTCTAAGGAAAGTAGAATCACATAGGAGGCCGATTTTTGGAACGGGTAGTTTTGGGTGCCTAACACCTTCCCAAACTGTACTTTGAACGCTTACCCATTCTCTGTTGGACCAAAGTCGATACATTGGGTCATGAGTCAATAGAAGTCTTATCTCAGGATGAGACTACATTTTAGGTCCTAGACCTTAATCTAGGTGGCGACTCCAAATCATTTCACCGTCCATTCAACGTGGGTGGACATCTTTATCCTCACAGTGGCGACTCCACTGGGGAGTCCACGTTCAGACTCCTGATTCACTTTCCTTACATTGATTAACTGACATTGGATGCTAGATCTAGGGCTACTATGTTTATGATTGTACATATTGTTTTGGGGGGTTTTGGTTCAGTCACACATCGTGCTATTAGCCGACCCGGGTCCTCATGCATATGGGATCGCCCGCTAGGTGAAAAGCACAACCTTGACACGTACCTTGTAAAAGTCTCGACTGTGGAGAGCCTTTGACGTTTGTTTCTCGGGTCCGCCCGGGGAGGCATTATACTTCTCTAGGTCGTTTGATATTTTGCAAAATGGTATATCAAAAGGAATCTAGGGGCCCATGATTCACCGTGTAGACAGGAATAGGTCCACTCCTCCTCGCCAAGGTAGCCTTTGCCGGTCCTAACCCAGAATGAGCCACATGCGTGTTATTTTTGGTTCATCCCTGAACTGACTATGTAAATTCCAACTCAATTACGACATCTATGCCTATGATGTCGAAGTTCTGCCCGTTTTAATTCTCGATCTATCAACTTGTTTGGATTCACACTTGAGGATTCAATGTGTCGAACCTTTCATTGTTGATACATCAAGTCTTAAAAACGATCGGAAATCCCTATCATGGCATGGATATTATGATCGAATGGGAGTTTACCAGTTTGTTCAGTCATAAACTGCTTTTTGCTAACTTATCCCTTATGAAAGTTTAAGGATGAGCATATTCATTTCAATTTCTTTGTTTTTGATAAACCAAGTGGTTGGACCTTGTCACCCCACTGACCCGTTTTGGGTCAAGAGGCCCAAGCTCGATCACGTGATCATTCAAAGCAACTAAATTGACGCAAATAATGTTTGTTTAAGGGGTTTCATAAGAGAGCTAACATTTGTATGGTTGAGTCAGCTCTGTTTGTGCATGTTAATTCCTTTCTGTCCTATCTCCATTCTAAGAGTCCTAATACTTGTGAACTTTGGCCTTTTCGGGACCTATGTCAGGAGTCAGCCTAGTCAACAACCATTTCTACCTCGTGGGTGAGAGATCCCATCGCTGGGAGGTATCAAGAGAGCCTACACCTGAACCCATTTGCCCTGCCTTGACGAGACCAGTTAAAGCTATGAGTGAAGGACAGAATCCCGACCAAGGGACAGCAGAAGCTAGGATGGCAAAGATGGAAGATGCCATAACCATGACGGCTACCCTGATGAAGAAAATGGATGCAAAACTGCAGTCCAAGAGTCAGGGACCGAAAGAGTGGAGACACCGCATTTACCTTCGAGCTCTACACCTGAGGAGGTAGAAGAAGTTGAACACAGAAAAGCCCCAACCATACAAAAGGCTCTCGCAGTTAAGAAATCAAGATTCGAAGGCTGAGCAAGAAACAAAAGTCAGAAACAAAGGCGATCGACATCGAAAATCTGTTCGACGAGGACCAAGTTCTAATGCTCACTGGGGAAGACCAAGATGGAGATCCTGATCCAAAACAATTCATACTCCCTATCAATGGAATGATCCCCAATCTGAAGTTTTTTTATGTTTTGTTTACCCGAAGAGTTTGTCATGTAATCACTATAGTATGGCCATGTCTGGGCCCAAAGTCTACGAGTCCTTAAATAGGTTGAATCTTTTGATAGTGTTGACTTTGTTCCATTTGGAACATCCTCTTATGTACCTTTGTTTTCAAGCGTTAATAAAGAAAAAAATTTCAATTTTGTTATGTCCACTTCTCCCAATCTCTTGTTTTCTAACTCTAACTTTAATGATGATAAGAATAATGAACCATATTCTAAAATTTTGCAATCCATCAAAGCCTCGGAAGAGAAGAAAGCCCAACCTGCCGGCGTGGATTTCAAGATGATCAATCTCGACACGGAGGAGCAATTACAAGAGATCAAGATTGGTATAACTTTGACAGAAGAGGAGATAGCCCATTTGACAGAATTATTGAAGGGATTCCAAGAGGAATTTGCATGGTCTTATGAAGATATGACAAGCATAAACCCAGAAGTGGTACATCACAAGATACCCTTGATCCCTAAGGTAAAGCTGCATAAACAGAAGTTGAGTTGGTTGAAACCTGAGCAGACTTTAAAGATTGAGTAAGATATCATGAAGCAGTTCAATGTCAGATTCTTGGAAGTATCAAAATACCCAGAATGGTTAGCCAATGAAGTTACTGTGCATAACAAGGATGGCTGATTAAGAGTATGTGTTGATTACAAAAATTTGAACAAGGCTAGTCCTAATGATGATTTTTTTTTACCAAAGGTAGATATCCTAGTTGATGACACAGTCAATCATAGAAGGCGTGGAGCTGGGGTATGACTAATATATCCAAAAGGGGAGTTCGTGCCATTCTCGCTTTGATTAGAATTCAAGTGTACGAGCAATTCTGCGGAGTACGGAGCTTGCATCACGGGACTTAGAGCAGCCCTCACGATCAACATCAAGAAGTTGAATGTTTGTGAGAACTTGTCCATCATTGTCTACCAAGTCAGAAGGGATTGAAAAAAACAAAAAAAAAAAAAAAACAAAAAAAAAACCAAAGATGAAAAATTGATACCGTATCAGCAGTATACAATCAATTTGGCTCAAGAGTCTACAAAGATCGAGTTCGACTATTCTCCAAGGGACACAAAAAAAATACGCCGATGCATTGGCCACTTTGGCTTCAATGATCGGTGATGATCCTGTCGAATGCACAAGGCCCTTGGTGATCGAAAGAAGAAGATAGCCAGCATATGTAGAAGTCAATGCACTGACAGTTGATGGTAGACCTTGGCTTGCACTCATAGTATACTTCATTGGAGAAGGCATATACCCTGTAGAAGCAACAACAAGAGAAAAGAAGTCATTAAGATGATATGCTATGTAGTTTATCCTTTGTGAAGGTATCCTTCATAAGAGATCCTATGATGGGGTATAATTGGACTATGTCAACGAAGAGCAAGCATAAACCCTCATTGAGCAGATACATCAAGGAGTCTGTGGGCCTCATACTGGATGCCTGGATGCTTGCAAAGAAGGTTCTGAGAATGGGATATTATTGGAATACAAAGGAAGCAGACTGCGCGGAGTTTGTGAAGAAGTGTCAAAAATGCCAAATCTTTGCCAATCTGATACATATACCACCTACAGAATTACACACTCTCAGTTCGCCCTGGCCATTTTCAACTTGGGGTATAGATGTGATCGGAAAGATTCACCCAAAGATGTCAACTGGGCATGAGTTCATTTTAGTAGCCATCGACTACTTTACCAAGTGGGTGGAGGCTCAATCATACGCCAAGCTCACCGCCAATAAGGTAGCCAAGTTCCTTCAAGAGCATATCAACTGTCGGCACGGGATGCCTCATGCTCTAATCTCAGATCAGGGTCAACATTTCAGAGGAAAGGTACAAGAATTGTGCGAAAATTTTAGTATCCAAAGGCACCGTTCTTCCCCTTACCGGCCACAAACTAATGGAGCAGTAGAGGCCGCTAACAAGAACATCAAGGATATCCTCCAGAAAATGGCAGTCACACACTGACTGGGCGGATAAGTTACCATATGCACTATGGGCTTACAGAACTCCTATAAGGACCTCTACTGGAGTCACACCATATTCTCTGGTATATGGTATGGAGGCAGTACTCCCGGTAGAAAATGGAAGTACCATCCTTGAGGATCCTAATGGATTCCCAAATCCCTGAGGTTGAATGGCTTCAATCCCGTTAGGAAGAGTTGAGTCTCATTGAAGAAAGGAGGATGAAAGCAGCTGATAATGCAAAGAAATACCAACAGAGAATGGCCGTCACTTTCAACAAGAAGGTCAGATTTCGTCACCTGACGTTAGGAAATCTTGTATTAAAGGAACAAAGAGCGCCTATCCATGACCCTAGGGCTAAGTTTCGTCCGAACTGGAGCGGGCCATTCATAGTGAAGGAAATTTTACTAGGAAAGCCAATTCGATTGATAGATCTAGACGGTAAAGAGCTACAATATCTAACCAACCTCGATCAGTTGAAGCGATATCATGTTTGACCTCTTCACCCTCCAAAAAAAAAAAAGAGGGTGCAGTTCGTCATGAAAGTCGACCTTTTTGGATGAACTTCACGACAGGTTTGGGCTGGATTCTCTAAAGAGGCTATTACACCCTGCTACTCAGGATTGGTTCCATCATCTTGTCATTATTAAAGGAAGAACTTCCTACTTTCTGGCTGAACTTTTTCATCCGTTCATCTATCTAATGGATTTCCCAAGAGTCGCATAACAAGCCCATCTTTCATATCTTTTGATATCAACCCTAGTGGGTGTGTCATTCCGAAAAAATTGTAATGATAATCTGGCTGGAACTCTTATCTGTCGTTCATTACATTCAACGGCGTCCAAAGGTTCCAAAGAGCCCTTCATTCTCAAGCCCATAAAATGGTATCTCTTCAGAGGGATCGACCATTCCACATAAACAACCAAAAGATCCTCCTGATGAGAATCTCATCTGGATAGCTTCATATCAGCCAAATTTGGCCTTCATTTTCTCTCACCTGACTTTTGACTTAGAAACTTAGGTCCAGACAAGGTCATACATATGTGCATTTCATGCACAACTCACTAAGGTTTTCGATTTGTCTATAAGGTAAGAAAGTTCCAATGATTCCCCTACCAATTCTGTTGTGAATCAAGATTTTCTCTAAGTCATCCTAGTGAGTGTTTAAGAACTTCTACTCGTCAGACAGAATGGCCATGATGGATAAGGCATTGAGGGAGTGAAGTTGGCATAAAGAACTTGCTGAAGATAATTTTTTTCCTAAGAGAGGTCTACTGGTATGCCTTCTCCAAATGGTGATAATAAAGCATGTGCTCAAGTTTGTCAAAAGTGGCTATTCAGTTTCGTCACTCTCCGTTATGAGTGACAAAAATGTGGTTATCTTTGTCTTTACCCTCAATTGATATAATCTCGGGTAAAGAGGGGTATCTGTAAGCACCCCATTTTTGTCATCCCCAGCCAAACAGAACTTTATTGGTGAATAAACAGTAAGAGAGCGGAGGGGGATGAAAATTTAGAAAGTACAGGGGAGGCGAGTGAAACTCTCTCAAACCAATAGTTGATCAATTCCTCTGTGCTCTCTATGGTGTTCTGGGCTGAGCCAGAGTGTCCCCAATGTACAAGAGTCTTGGTGGACATATTCGGAAAGGTTGCGGGTCAATTCAAGGTTTGGACACTAAGCGTTGATTTCAAAGCTGATGTTGGCGGGCCCTACAACAAGGTCATGAAAATACCTTCGAAATGAGACCAGAATCAATCAATTTCGATATCAAACGAAGAAGATGTCGCGATTTTAGTCAGATTGGAATTGGCTTATTAAATCCAAGGGCTTTTCTATAAATTATCATAAATTAAGGATTTATTGGGTAAATTATCGTGATTTAAATCGATCGGACTTCATTCGACCATATCTTGATCGTCCGACATCCAAATCCGATGATTCAAGAGCCACTGTGCTCCATTGCCTGTCCTCTTCAAAATGGACGTGAAGAATTTTGGGCGGAAGCCGCTAGCGGATCCCATGCAAAGTTGTCAGTAGGATTATCGTCAAAACTCCAATTCTTCATATTTTGATCATCCAAAGTCCGAATCAGGCGATTCAAGTGCCACTGTGCTCCATTGTCTGTCCTCTTCAAAGTAGACGTGAAGAATTTTGGGCGGAAGCCGCCAGCGGATCCCATGCAAAGTTGCCAGTGGGATTATCGTCAAAGCTCCAATTCTTCATATCTTGATCATCCGAAATCCGAATCAGGTAATTCGAGCACGAGTGTGCTCCTTTGTCCGTCCTCTTCAAAGTGGACGTGGAAAATCGGAGACAGAGGCCGTTGAAATTTTTCATGTGGAATCGCAGGAGTGGAGCATGCCATTGGTAGTGAAGGCAACAGCCCAGTCAAAGTGATTCTTTCTTTTAGGGATCCCTACGCAAGACGTCAAATTCCTATCTCCTTTCTTCTCTTCTACTTTATTATATTATAGCTTGAGTCCATCTCAAGCCCTTCAAAGAGTAAAAATTCGGCATCTAAGACTGCTTCTCGAAAAGAAATTGCAAGCTGAGAGGATCCATAATAGAGAGAGAAATCGATCCAGTCCATACTTACTCAGCCCAACCCAGCTCAAGCCCAATTTAATCCAGCCTGACCCAACCCAGACCGGTCCAGATCGAGTCGGGTCGGCCCATGTATATGCGCTTTATGTACTTGTTATATATATACATTTATATATTATATAATATATGTTTTATATATGTTATATTATATATATATATATATATATATATATATGTACATATTCGGTCAAGAAAGGAGAATCCGAAAAAGGAAGAAGAGAGAGAGGAAAAGAGAGAGAGGGGAGGAAGAGAGAGAGAGGAAGAGAGAGAGAGAGAGCGAAGAAGAGACAAAGAGAGGAAGAGAGAGAGAGAGAAGAATCGAAAAAAAAGGGGAATTCGGTGGAGGGAAAGAGGGAGGTGTTGCCACCTCCATCTTTCCCATCCCCCTCCCACTTCTCCTTCATCAAGCCATGCCGCCACCTTACTCCTCTCCTTGAGCCCAACAGCCCAACAACTCACCCACTCCTCCATGCTGCCCCTCACCGCCACCTCTTCCTCTCCTTGAGCCCACCAACTCCTTCATCAAATCACTCCCTCACCACCCCTCAAATCGACACCTCACCCCACCTATCAATCCCAGCCGCAAGCCATCTTGCCCATGACCACTCCCCTCATCTTGCTGCCCATTAACTAGCCACACCCGACCTACAATGAAAGGACCACCACCTCATGCTACCCCTCACCGCCACCTCCTCCTCTCCTTGAGCCCAACAGCCCAACACAACTCACACCCCTACTCACTCTACCACCGACTACACCCCAAATCATTTCACCGTCCATTCAGCGTGGGTGGACATCTTTATCCTCACAATAATAATGTTTGATCCATTGAAAAAATTTACACACTCATGTATAGAGGTGTGGGGGCCACCAAACTTTTCTATAGCACATTACAAACTTAAAAATTAGACCAAAGATATTGAATTGAAGGCATGCATATGTTTGCGCATTGTTTTGTTTGCTCATTGAGTCGTGATGTGTGCTCACCTTTTTGACGTCGAATACTTTTAGTTGATGATGCAGGTCCTACTGTAGAAGATTACATGAATGCACCGTCGTATGGACACATGGCGAATATGGACGTAGAAGCTATGAAAGATGTGCATGATCCATCATGCGAGTGCAACCAATGTGTTTTTTTATTAGTTTAGTTATATTTGAGTACTGAAACATGTAATGGATTATTTACTTTTATGTCTTGAGTTATTTGGAGATAACTGGATTGAATATTTATTATATTACTATTAGACCTCAGTTCATTGTTTATAAGACTTTCGTTTATTTGTTATTTATCTCTGATTATTATCGAGAAATGTGTGCGTGGTTTAATATGGTGGGTACGACCTATACAAGATCCTGATTGAACCATTAGTTTATTGACGGTTCATCATACTACTCTGGTTAGTCCATAATTGAGGTGTGATAGATGTCATTTATATCCATGTACATCCGATCATCATCCCCCTCATCATCACTCTCTGCTCCCACCGTCGTTGTCGCCTCCCCATCTGCCGCCTCCACCCGAGTGAGAGGATATCTCATGTCATTTATCTAATCCCTATCCTACAGATGGCATCTCAGTCGAGGTTAGCTGAAAAGGTGTCCTCATAGATCATCTCATCTTCTAAGTTCACCTGCAGGCGTGAGAGTAGTATGGTGATCAATCGACCATTAGGCAGGTTATCCCTTTGACCAAACGTCGTGGCTTTGTGCATAGTCTGTATGATGATGTACGGGAGACAGACGGGCTGTCTGGTGCAGATATAGTAAAGCAGGAACTGAGTCAACAGCGAGACCATCTCATGGTAACCACTCTGAAGAAAAAGATTATGCTAGATAATCTTGTAGTAGACCCGTGGTTCAGGTCGTAGATTGACCCCCTTCATCTTCCAGAAGTCATCACAAAGAATCTGATTATACACCTCTGTGCGCATCATATCTGATAAGAACTTGGGTTCTTTACGAGCACAATATACCAAAGGACCAGCGCTCGAGATACCCAGAAGATCTGCCAATTGTTGGGTGTTGAAAGAAATAGGAATCCCTTTCACCCAATAGGTGATCCGAAGCTCTCTCCCACTGTTTATGTCCTCTGGGTCACCTTCTAACTAAAGGTTGTAATAAAAATACTTGACCAACTCTGGTCTAGTGCAACCCTCATAATGGGAAATAGGAAGCCAACCCATATCCTCAAAAGCCATCTCTACATCAAAAAGGGCAAGGCTCGGTAGGTTGACGAACCGACCCACCTCAACTTTCTTCTGTCAGTACCAAGGATACTGAGCCTCAGCTTCAGTAGAACAGAAGCGAGATGCATCATAAGGTCTGGGCATCTTGGTACTGACCATGATAACTGCAAGAAAAAAAAAGAAAAACAAGATAGAAAGTTAGAAATTTGGGCAGCATAACAGAGTAAAATGGGAAAAAAAAACCTCACTTTTCACCCAAACACCTAGGCAGAAGTTCTTACATGGGTCACAAACCATCCTAGAAGGTTTATTTAATAAAAATTTTTCACTAATTAGATTGAATTTGAAGAAATTTAAATTTGAAGAAATTTTGAAACTTGAGAAAAACTCCCAATTACTAGGTCAAAATTGGGATTTTCAAACTTCTAACCAAACCAACCTATGAAACTCAAATTTTCTTGGGGTTTTCAACCGTTGGATGGAGAATGGCATGGACCACCAATAAAAATCAAAATTTTACTATCAAATAAATTTTAATTGGAAGAAAACCCTACAAATGGTGAAAACCTAAGTATAACAGCCTAAAAGTAAGAAAAGAATAGAGAACAAACTTTGAGGAATAGAATGGAAGTTGTCACCTAAAGAAGAAACCACCCAATTTGTGTTGTTGATACTGTAGCAAATCAGTAGTGGTGAGTTGAGTTGAGACTGTAAGAAAACAAGAGAGAATGAGAGGGAAAAGTCTTGACACAAGTTTAAAAACCTGATTTTTGAATCGTGCGGTCGCATAATTCGACCAAAATAGTCGACCATATGATCGACCGTACGATACATCGTAGGGTCTCGGGAAGTTGCCAGGGTTCATATGGTACAGCCTATGGTCGCATGTAATGCGACCGTAAGATATCAACCATACGATTGTTTTGTTGCCTATTATCGTTTTGTAAGACTTAACACTTCGTAATTTCTTCCTTTTATTATGGGACTAACATGATACTACTATTCTACCTTGTCTCACATGTTTTTGCCCTTTCAGACACCGTTCTATCCTAGAGTTAAAATGGTTGGATGTAGACCAGGCAGAAGGGGAAATAACATAAACCCACCTCAACCACCACCTATGGAGGTAAATGTCAATGAAAACCAAGAAAGACAAGAAGAGGATAATGGGAATCAAAATGTTGCACCTCAGGAAGTTCACACCCAGGCCAATCCAACTAATTTACCAACACCATCAATAGACTTGGCCACTGTTGTGATGAATTTGGCACAACAAGTACAATAGTTGTCAGATGCAGACAAACATGCAAGTTGCCTTGGGGATTGCACCACCAGCTGCAAATACCATGCCGACACCTCTTGGTAGCAGCGTTGTGCCTCCCCCACCTGTTGTCAATAATACGGTACCCATTGCACTGGTGGAAAACAACACTATACCCACAATACAGCAGACTCCACCAATGCATACCCCAGTGTAGAATCTCAGAGTATAGCAAGGGACTAATAACCAGGGAAGCTACCATAACCAGTTACCAGTATATGGGTATTATGGGTAGAATCAGCTTGATCACTCTAGGCTGATAGAGCGATTCCCAATGATGAAACCAAAGGAGTTCACGGGCAAGCCGTCAGATCCAATGTGGCCAGCTCACTGGATTGACGAGATAGAAAGGAATTTTATGATGATGACTATTACTGAAGAGGAAAAAGTGCTATGTGCCACTTTTATGCTGAAAGGTGATGTACATCACTGATGAAAATCCACTCGAGGTTATTTGTTGACCAAACACACCCATTTGACTTAGGCTATCTTTAAAGAAGCTTTCTTTGAGAAGTATTTCCCTAGGAGTTTCAGGGATCAAATGGAGAAAGAATTCCTGAGCTTATATCAAGGACAGATAACGGTCGATGCTTATCAACAGCGCTATGAAGAGTATTCTTATTTGCTCCCACCAGTATGCATGAAGAAGATTCTAAGACCTGTAGGTTAGTCATGGAACTTAGGGGAAGCATCCGAGAGCATGTGTTATGACTGGAAAAGAAGATATATAATGAAGTTATGCAGATAGCACAAGTTTTGGAGTTTAGTCAAAGGGAGAGTTACTTTGCTCAAAATAGAGTTATAAAGAGGCCTAATGGAAATTCATTTAATGGAGGAAATTCAAAGACCTTCAAGCCATTCCGTACTCAAGGCTTCAACGCAACAGTGTCATACCCCAATTTCGACTGAACCAAAAGTGTGAGTGAACCATCACTGAACCAACGGTTTACACCAGGATCTCAATAAGACTGTGTTCACTCATACAAATCATTGCACATAACCATAATCAGAATATAATAAAATACAGTGAAAGTCTTAAATAAAATGAACTGAGTGATCTATTGATAAATTTAATAAAATATTCCGTTATTCGAATACCAAAACATAATTAAATATCCTTACATCAATTGTATCTCCAACCAAAAATAATAAAATAAATTAAAACCAATCCTAGAGGTACACGCAAAAACGGCACTCGCATGAAGCATCATGCTCGTCCTCTCCTCCTTGCACGTCCAAAGCAGCAACACCTCCGTACACCGGAGCATTTAGGTAATCCTCCATCGTATAACCTGCATCAACATCTAAAAATAGTGTATACACAAGGGTAAGCTCACAACTTAGCTCAGTAAGACAATCAGACAATGCAACAAACATATGCATGAGTAACATTCACATCATGGTCTGGTTTTAAGTTTACAATGTTCTATAGAAAGGATTGGCGGCCACCGCACCTCTATACACGAGTGTGTGAAGCCGCCCAATGGATCAAATACCACTGTCGTCCCACATACACACACTATGGAATAGGGATAGAGTTAAAGCGTCTGGATCAAACACCGCCAAAAATTCCCCTGATACCCTACCCATACCAACACGTAAGCCCCTATTGGTGAGGGCTTGCAAACTGGACTCGTAACTAACCAATCCTATATGTCATCACAGTAGGCCCTATCCCAGCATAGTTCCTTATGGCAAAGAGATAGAGCTAGAGTCTAGTGGTCAGGCTGGAGACCACAGTGCCACTTCCTCCCCCTGATACCCTACCCACACTAAGCATTCTAAGACAGAACGATACGAAAAGATGCTAGTGTGAGGAATGATCCCAGACCCTCGGCCCTTCCCATTCCATACACCAACAAAATCAATCACATGCCTAACAGTCACATCCTAGCATAACGAGTATGCATGAACAATAATAATAACTGAAAGTGAAGGATGACATGCGAGTATGCACAAACATCAGTCCACAGAATCATAGTTATTAACAACGTTTTACTGTTATTAATTATTAGGGTTTAGGTCTGATTCCCTTACCTGACGCTTGTTTGATAGCTTGCTCCACGTTACAGAATCCAAACTTGCTATCACAAGGTCCTACACGATGTTAGGGTTGAGTTAGAATAGTTTTTCTTAGGGTTTACGTTGGTCAGAAAACCAACAAGGTCAAAACACTTCTCACAGAGTAGACCGGTCGTAGGTACCAGCCACGGTACTGCGGGGAAAGGTGCAAATTGTATGATCGACTGGTCCCCACAGACCAGTCTCTGAGAGGTACCGGTCGTAGTACCCGTCGCATATGGTGCGACCGGTATGGTCGACCGGTATGTCACTAGAAGACCATACATTTGGTTCTCGCCTTCCGTCGATCATCCCCTATTGATTCTAGGGTTTCTCCTACACATTCTAAGTCTGTGCACTGAGTTAGAGTTGTTTCCAACTCCATTCAAGTCCTAGTTTCGATGATCTTCAACCTAGAACTTGAATCTAGGGTTTACCGACTAGATTAGGGTTTGACGACAAAACATGGTTTAGATCAATACCTCGCTTTACATGGTATTGATCCAATCATAACTAACCATCCTAGAACGATTAAAGTAGAGGAAGGTTTAAGCACTTACCGTCGGTTCGCGGTAACGTGTTCTTTGTCCAATGGCAATGGTGGCTCTTCCCTCTCCTTCCTAGCTTCTTCTCCTTCTTCAATCTCTTTTTCCTCTCTAGGGTTTGTGAGGATCAATGAAAGGGATTTTAGGAGGCTTAGGAGTCCTTATATAGGCCAGGATTGAGTTTATGAAGCCTCTTAACATTATGAAAGTCTTTCGATTCGAAATTTGGAAAGTGAGACCCGCAGAGATCCTTTTTCAGATCTAAGTGGTCTGCTGCGTAGGCCATACCGATCGACTGTCGATCGATACCAAGACTGGTACCAACGACCAGTATGAAGTATATCATACTTAATTTGGTCTGTTTTCATACCTGGTTGTCATCCGCTCATCCTGTCTGGCCCCGTGATGATTGGAAGACCTGTTACGACATGAATTAAAGGTTTAGATCGGGTTCATGGAGTGCGGATCTTACAAATAGCCAAGTCTACTCAAACGGCTTAACCTCAGCAGAAGCAAGGTAATGCTGGAGTCAAATGCTCAACTGCTATCAAGTAGGGCATTATTCAAGGGATTGTCCTAAACCAAGGAAGCAGTTATAGCAAGGAAAGCTTTATGGAGACACTTCTGAAGATGCTGCCGCATCACCTGATGTGATCACAGGTATGACTCAACCTTATGCTTTAGCATGACTTGTGTGGGCATATAGACTAATTTAGGTAAAACCACAGGTATCGTACTTATAGTCGATATACCAGCTAGAGTGCTTTTTGACTCTAGAGTCACCTACTCATCCGCATCTATGTCTTTTAGAAAGAAACTAATTGTACCCCTCAGACCACTAGAATATAAATTATTAGTACGGTCACCTATGAGATTAGAAGAAGAATTAGACTAGGACCATATCCAGTTTTCATAAATAGACGAAACTTGGAAGCAACCTAGTACATCTCGAGATGGTAGACTTCGACGTCATCTTAGGATGGAGTGGTTATCCCAGTATTTTGTGAGCTTGTTTTGTGTTGAAAAGAATATATCATTCAAGAACAAAGAATGAGCAGAATTTAGTTTTTTGGGAACCAAACTTTCCCATAAATGAAAACTCATTCTTTATGCATTAAAGGCTAGGAAATGCCTCGAGAAAAGAAGAGTTGGGTAACTAGTGTCTGTGGTTGACCTCACCAAAAAAACACCATGAATGAAAGACATTGAAGTTGTGCATAAATTTTTGGATGTATTTCTTGAGGATTTACTAGGATTGCCACTAGATGGAGCGATAGAGATCATTATAGACCTCATACTCGGAGTCACACCTGTATCTAAGGCACCCTATCGAATGGTTCCTACTGAATTAAAGGAACTGAAGGTTCAATTACAGGAGTTACTGAACAAGGGTTATATCCGACCCAGTATATCACCATGGGAAACACCAGTATTATTCGTGAAGAAAAAAGGCAGTAGTGTTCGACTATGTATAGACTACCGGGAATTGAACAAGCTCATGATTAAGAATCAATATCCATTGTCTCGGATCGATTATTTATTCGACCAGCTGCAAGGTGTCAAAGTGTTCTCCAAGATTGATCTTCTATCAGGATACCATCAGTTGAAGATCAAGGATAGTGATATTTCGAAGACAGCATTTAGAACCAGATATGGACACTATGAGTTTCTAGTTATGCCTTTTGGATTGACTAATGCCCCCACAACTTTTATGAAACTCATGAATCAAGAATTCTATGATATGCTGGATACATCAGTCATAGTGTTTATAGTGAAATCCTAGTCTATTCCAAGGACAAAGAGACTCATGTAACAAATCTTAGAGCTACTCATCAGCGACTGAAAAAAGAGAAGCTTTACGTAAATTTACTCTAAATGCGAGTTCTGGCTAAATGAAGTAGGTTTCTTAGGCCATGAAGTATCAGTCGAAGGAATTAAAGTGGATCCCAACAAGATTGAAGCTATTGTGAAATGGGAAGCACCTAAGAGCATTACAAAAATCAGAAGTTTCTTGGGTTTAGCTGGGTACTATCGATGATTCGTGGAAGATTACTATTGAATTGTCGTACCTCTCACTAGTTTGACTAAGAAAAGGGAAAAATTCATTGGGACCGATAAGTGTGAGGAATGTTTCCAAATGTTGAAAGCAAGGTTAATATCAGCTCCCATCCTGACTATTTTGGTGCCATGACAACCATTTCTCCTATACACCGATGCTTCTAGATTGGCTTTGGGATGCGTACTCATACAAAGAGAGTAAGTAATTACGTATGCTTCGAGGCAACTAAAGGTACACGAGAAGAATTACCCTACTCACGACTTAGAGTAAGCAGTAGTAGTACATGCCGTCAAGATATGGAGACATTACCTGTATGGAGAGAAATTTTAGATTAAAGCAGACCATAAAAGTCTCACCCACTTGTTCAAACAAAAGGAGTTGAACATGAGATAGTGAAGATGGCTAAAATTGCTAAAAGATTATGATTGTGATATCCAGTATCATCCAATAAAGGCTAATGTAGTTGTCGACGCCTTAAGCAAGAAAGTGTTAAAGAAGCCTGATGAAGAAGTTAGCACAAATGCAGTAATGTGTGTCACAAAAAGAATATTTAATTATGGCAATGAGCAATTTGTAATAAATAAACCTGGTGGAATGATCGACCTAGGGTTTATTCATCGGTTCTCAAATATGTTTGCTACATTGAGGATTGTACCTGATCTGATAGACGAAGTGAAAATAGTTATCCAATCAAACCCCTATTTGAGGATAGTCCAAGAAGACCTGGAAAAAGGTAGGACCACTCCTGATTTCATTATGGACTTCAAAAAGGTACTAAGATACAAAGAAAGAGTGTATGTACCTGAAAGTGAAGATTTAGACATCAGACACAGAGTGTATCATGATCTGAAAAAACTATATTAGTGGAGAGAAAAGAAAATAGATGTAGCTCGATATGTGTCTCAATGCCTAAATTGTCAGTGGGTAAAGGCAGAAAGACAAAGACCTACAAGCTTGTTACAACCACTACCTGAACCAGCATGGAAATGGGACTATATTACTATAGACTTCGTCACTGGGTTATCACTGACTCCCAGATCAGTTGACGCGGTCTGGGTGATTGTAGATCGCTTGATGAAGACAGCTCATTTTATTGTTATACTACCTCAGTATACTCTGGAGAGGCTAGCTAAGCTATATGTGGATAATATTTTCCGATTACATGGAGTACCTGAAAGCATCGTGTCCGACAGATACCATCGCTTTACCTCAAAGTTTTGGGAAGAATTATAGAAGGCTATGGGTATAACGTTGAAGTTCAGTATCACATTTCACCCTCAAACCGATGGACAGTCGAAGTGCACTATCCAGATTCTAGAAGACATGCTTCATGCTTGTGTAATTGATTTCAAGAGATCATGGGATGAGAAGTTGTCATTGATCGAGTTTTCTTATAACAACAGCTATCAAGCTACTATACATATGTCACCCTATGAAGCACTGTATGGTAGAAAGTATCGAACTCCTTTATTTTAGAATGTGGTAGGAGAGCGAAGAATTATTGGACCAGAGTTTATCGAAGAAACTTGTTGAGTAATCTACATAATCATGGAAAGGGTCAGAACAACTCAGAAACATCAGAAATAATATGCAGACAATCGTCGTCGAGACCATGAATTCACTATAGGTGAAAAGGTATTTTTGAAAGTATCCACTATGTGCGGGTTAAACGGTTCAGACAGAAAGGAAAGTTGTATCCCAGATATATTGGACCTTATGAGATTCTAATGAAGAATGAAAATATAGTGTATCAGCTAGCACTACTACCATCAATGTCTGGTGTACATGATGTATTCCATGTCTCACTACTGAAGAAATATGTCAGAGATCCAACACACTTCTTAACGATGGATCCACCAGATTTGACTAAAGATTTAACATTCAAAGAAGTACCTTTTGAAGTCACTAGTCGGAAGGTTCAACTTCTTCACAATCATGACATTTACTATGTTAAGGTACCTGGAGAAGCCACGAAGTAGAAGAAATTACATGGGAAGAAGTGAATGCTATGCAATAACAGTATCATCACCTATTCGACTCAGAAGGTATGTGTAAATTTTGAGGATAAAATTTATATAAGGGGGGAGTTGTAAGACCCACACTCTACTAACCCGGTCTAACCGTATCATGCTAGGTCTTCCCATCATAGTTGGATCGAGTAGACCAATCGTGTGAAGAAAACCACAAGACCAGGTAAGAGAATAAACTCAAAAACAATTAAAATAAAGTGTATGGTTGACTACCTGAATAGGTATCGTCGATCATATGATGAAGGATTAAGACCACTCAAAATGGGACATGTTGTGGATACATCTGAAAGGTGCGGTCGATGGATTTTATGACCGTACGTCTGACCATAAGCACCCAAATCAGACTTTGAAATTTAGAAACTTTTCAAATCAAAGGGGATCTCTTTCCTATTATTGGAGAGCTCTATATGGAGAGTTTTTCTCTATATAAAGGATGTCCCTCAACCCTTTTTCATTCTTTTGGAAAATTATCAAACCCTAAAACTTAAGGGAGAAAGGACAAGGAAGAGAAGGAGAAGGAGATTTGGAGAAGAAGGCTGAGAGAAGGAGTTCTACATACTCTCTGCAATAAGTAAGGTATGAACCATGTCTCTGTAGCCATAGAATACCTAGAGTAGGAGTTTCTAATGCAAATTACGATATAAAGTGAGGATTCAACTATGAGAGTTTTTAAGCAAATCTCAAAGGAAATCATGAAGAATGGGTTAGGTTACTTCGTCTAATAAAAATTAAGAATTATGGCCAATGAATGATCATTAAAGAGAATCATGTTAATGAGGCAAGAGGAGGAACTTATATGAGGACTAAAAATCAAACCGAACTTGTATGGTTGCAGCTATGGTCGACCATAGGGTGACCATAGAGTGGACCACATCCATTAAGAAAATCCCAGGAAATGTGTGGTCGCAAGTGCGATCGCATGTAATGCGACCACCTGCGACTACAGCAGATCGATCGTACGAGGTATGGTCGACACAGACTTGTGAACATATGACCAATCAGTCACCTATCGGTGCTCTGTTATGACTTCTGACTACTGTAACATATTAAACATGAATCCTAACCTAAATCTATATAATTTCTTAGGTTCCCGAAGTGATTCAAGTGATTTGCAAGGCTTGAAAAAATATCAAACATCGTTTATAGGTGAGGGAACAAGACCTAAACTAATTAGTTAATAAAAAGTTAGCTTTATTTTGTTGTGTCCAATGCCATAAATGATTTTATGTTTGTGTGCTTGTAATGTACATCTCACATATCATCCAATATTACTGCTATTCTTGTTCATGCATATTTACTTCATTATTTCTACCATGTTGATTGATGATGATAGGAATAGGTATGTGTTTGTGAGTGTATTTGGTGTGCTCTGTGGAGAGGAGTATTTGATCCCTAAGCCATGCTTCGCATTGACATCATTGTATCGCTATTACTTTAACAGAACTATTACGTCATAGGGCATCAGGGGAGGTGGTCTCAGACCGTGTGGTCTTTGACTTTACTAGGGGGCCTTAGCTCTATCTCTATGGACGTACTAAGGGATGTTGGGGTGAAACCTTGAATACATTTGGATAGCATTAGGATTGCTTAATTGCGAGCTCAGTTTGCAAGCCCTCGTCAGTAGGGGCTTACGTGTTGGTATGGGTAGGGCATCAGGGAAAGTATTAGCGGCATGTGATCTGAACACTTTAGCTCTATCTCTATTCCATGGTAGGTGAATGTGAGACGGTAATGGTGTTTGATCCATTGGACGAATTTACACACTCATGTATAGAGGTGCAGTGGCCGCCAATCTTTTCTATAGCATAGTTGTAAAATCAAAACCGGACCAAAGATATTGAATTGAATGCATGCATATGTTTGCGTATTGTTTTGTTTGCTCACTAAGCCATGATGTGTGCTCACCCTTTTGACATAGAATATTTTTAGTTGATGATGCAGGTCCTACTATAAAAGACTAAGTGAATGTATCGTCATATGGATACATGGCGGCTATGGACATGGAAGTTGAGGATGCGCACGAGCCATCATGCAAATGCAAACAATGTGTTTTTGATTAATTTAGCTATATTTAAATATTGGAACATGTAATGGATTAAATTATGCTATGTCTTGAGTTATTTGGAGATAATTGGACTAGATATTTATTTTATCACTGTTAGACCTCAGTTCATTATTTATAAAGACTTTCGTTATTTTATTTATTATCTCTGATTATTACTGTAGAATGTGTTTGGTTTATTATGGTGGGTACAACTTATACGAGATTCTGGTTGAACCGTTGATTTTACGACAATTCATCACACTACTAGTTAGTTCAGAATTGGGGTATAACAAGAACCACGTCTTTCCCTAGATAAGGAGAATATCAATGTCACACCGCTTACACTTGTACAGGAACCCACTTAGCTAGAATCATTCTCTTGCTAAGTGCAAGTTCTGTAACTTGACTCACTCTCTCAGAATAGCTCTCTTCTTATTGTGGTTCTATACCTTGACTCACTCTCTCAAAATAGCTCTCTTTTTGTTCTAGTAATTTATGTTTGTTTTTTTCCTCGCCCCCTTTATATAGAGGAGAGGAGAAACCTTGGCTTCTCCGCCTCTTTGGTTCTTCTGTCACAAATGTGATGGACTCAACAAATCAGAAGGTGAGCTTTTGATTTTCTTCTTCAAGCATTAAATGATGAGACAATTCCTTTATGTTTTTCTCATTTAGCGGCTTTATCAGCCATCTTTGTTGACTTTTATTTTCCTCACTTAATGCATGTCCCCCTTTTTTGTCTCCTCCTTGTGACTCTTGTGAGGACTCAACAAACTCCCCCTCTAATCCACAAGAAGGAGTCTGTCAGACCTTGTCATGTCACCATTAGTGATTTTTTGTGGAGAGACAGAAAGAGAAAGAGAGAGAGACAGAGGGTTTGACCCTCTGAGAGATATGTGCATACATGTGAAGTCCAATTAATTACAGGCTTAGGATACTCGATAATTTAGCCAGATTTCCTTGATTGGTCCGTCATCCAATCATCACTTGATCCCTACATCTAAATTTTATTTTATTTCTTTCTTTCAGAACATGCTTGGCAAGAACTAGGTCAGTAGAACCTAAAAACTTGGCTTAGGATCACCCAAAAAGCTTAGCAATCCATTGACCATGAATGTTTGAACATTAGAATATAGGAAAGGAATAGTATGTGAGATAGATTTTCGGATCATACAATTTGGGTTCCTAACACCTTCCCAAACTGTAACCTGGATATTCACCTGATCTCTAAAGAGACCAAAGCCTATTTTTTTGTTATGAGTCATTAGATGTCTCTCCTAGTGAGATGACAACATTTTAGGTCCTAGACCTCAATCTATGTGGTGACTTTAATTTATTTTCTTCCATTGGTGTGGGAGGACAAGATCACAAGGCGAAGCCTATGATTTGTTATTTAGGAACAAACTCCTGTATTTCCATCAAATCCAAACACTGTTTTTTCAAGCCACGAAAGAGAGGACTTGGAGGGAAAACCATATGTCTTCACATTAATGTATCTACCTAAAGATATAGGAGAGTCATTTCATTTTTTGGTACTGTATGTAGATGACATACTCTTGGTTTCTAATGGCCACAGGTTGTTACATGAGATGAAACAGTTCTTGATGTGCAATTTCGATATAAAGGATATGGGTGAAACCTTCTGTATTTTAGGCATAGAAAATCATTGGGATCGATCTAATGATATCTTAGGATTGTCCTAGAAAGGTTATATCAAGAAAATATTGGAACGCTTCTGCATGAAGAACTATAAACCAAATATAGCATATGTTGTTCAAGGTGACAGATTAAATTTGGACCAATGTCCAAGGACAATCCTAGAAGAGAAAGAAATGCATAGTGTCCCATATGCGTATGCAATAAGTAGTTCGATGTATGCACAAGTTTGCACAATTTTTGCAGTGGGAATTTTAGGAAAATTCTAGTAAAATCCTATTATGTAGCATTGGATATGGCAAAGAAGGTGTTTAGATGCCTCCAGGGTACCAAAGACCATACACTAACGTATCGTCATGTTGATGATTTGGATTTAATTGGATGTTCGGATTTAGATAACTCTAGATGTGGTGACACTAGAAGATCCACTTCGGGATATATTTTTATGCTCGCTGGAGGAGCAATCTTCTAGAAAAGTGTGAAGCAACCAAAGGTTGCATCCTCTATAATGGAAGCAGAGGTAGTGGCATTCTATAAGGCAGACTTTCATGCATCATGGTTACAACATTTTGTCATCAATCTCTAGGTTATTCCATCAATAGAAAGACCCATACAGATTTAATGTGACAACATCGCGGTAGTTAGCAGGTTCTTGAATAACACATGCTCTGTAAGTTGACATAGACACATTGATATTTTGTTGTCAAAGAGGATGTTTTGGATCATCGTATTTCTATAGAATATATTAGTACTAAGGAGATGATACATGAATCTTTTACTAAAGGACTCCCACCTAATGTCTTTGTAGATCATGTGGGGCGTATAGCTGATGTAATTTTAGTGCTTATGTTTTATTTGAAATGTTACAATCTTTAGTTAATGTTTTTTCTATTGGGAATAGTCCCACATTGCTGAGAAACTAGAACGTTGGGTGTCTTATATATGTGAGTCCCTCCACTTACAAGTTTGAACTTTTGAGTTGGAAACTTGACATGGTATCAGAGCTCAAGGTTCACTCAGTATGATCACCCAAAAAGAGGGACCACATGCCATGGCCACCCAAAAGAGGGGCAACATATGAGGGGGAGTGTTGGGAATAGTCCCACATTGCTTAGAGACTAGAACCTTGGGTGCCTTATATATGCGAGAGTCCTTCCACTTAAAAGTTTGAACTTTTGAGTTGGAAACTTGACATTCTGAACTTTAAGTGTTTTCTGTCATTTATTATGTAACACCTATTTAAGTAGGGCCCATTTTAGTATTCAAAATGACAGATGCCCATTAAGTTCGAAGGACAATAAGGAATGTACCCTCGAATTGACCTAATGGTTGATTTTGAATTAATCATCTGGATTGATTCTCTAAAGCACAAAACTAGCCACATTAGGATTCTTTTTGGGAATGACAGCTCATTGTAATACATGAAAAGGAGTGATTGACATACTGGCCATACCGGAGGTGGGGGTGTGATTGACATACTGGCCATACCGGAGGTGGGGGTGTCTTCCTTGTAGGGTTTTTTTTTTTTTTCTTTCCTTCCATTTTTAATATAAATTTTACGGATTTCTAGCCAAGAAAAAAAGAAAAAAAAAAAAGAAAAAAGATATACTGGACACCTACCGCCATGATTCATAAGTTAAAGTTTTCATTTTGGATGTTAGAAGAACTAATGTTCATGTATAGTCATACAATAAATGCAATAAACAATACTCACTTGACATATGGCAATATAGGCCAAGTGGGAGAATGTTGGCTGATGTGGTCTACATGCCACATCAGTATAAAAAGATGCATAAGTTGCAATAAGTGCCACTCATTCAGGAAACCATTTGTGATGGAGAGGCAATTAACGATTGGTTTTAGGAGTTTTTATCTCAGGGATGACATACGATTCTATCCATTACATGTGAGAGACCTTGAGAGATCGTGAAATGGTAACGGAAAACACTGATTCTGCTCGGTAAGATGGCACCGCGCCGGGCTGCTTGTCTCATAGTCCCACCTTGGTTCAAATTGTCTCATCCCCGGGCTCGGGAAAACACAGCTGATTATGATCAGATAAGATGGCATCGACTCTCGGCCGATGACTGCATGCTGGGGGGTATCGGTCTCATGCGACCCCCCCCCCCCCCTCCCGAATCTCAGGGAGGAGACGATGTGGATCCCCCCACCTTCCCCTTGTCTTGACAAACTACCCAGCTCTACGAATAAGACTTGTTTTTTTGGAGTAAATCTACGAATAAGACCTTAGTAACAAACAATAGCACAAAACGGACTCACATATGCATACAATTTAGTCACTCAGTATATTTTTTTTGTTGCATTTAAGAAAAATAGATTTGGGACCCAGAAGATAACACATTTTCATTCTCACATCAAATGGGAACATAATGACCACAAAATACTAACAAGAGAGACGTGGTCACTCTATTCACCCATAACAACACTAACATATCCTATCCACATCTCTCATCATCTTCATGTACGGCTTGAGGAAACATTAAAATAAGAGTATATATTTTTCATTTCTCAACATCAGAGACAGAACCAGAAAGCTCTTCTTGTTAATAGCTAGGAGCTAATAACCATGGCTCAAACCATCATGCTAATGTCTGGTTTCAGTGGTTTGAAAAGAGAACCATTACTACAGTTGCAAATCCAAAGACTTCGTCCCAATCAATTCTCTCATCTCTTGTTCTCTTCAATCAATCCTTCTTCTCCATCTTCTTCTTCTTCTAATTCAACTACAGTTATTGCTCTCTTCAAATCAAAGACCAAGGCACCAGCCAAGAAGGTATGGTTTCTCTACATTTTCATCTTACCCTTGAAAGCAAGCTTGAAAGAAGGTATCTCTAATGGTTAATTTCTATGCTGATCTATATATACTTGTGTACTTGTGTAGGAACCACCAGCAAAGCCAAAGGTTGAAGATGGTTTATTTGGGACATCAGGTGGCATTGGGTTTACTAAAGAGAATGAGCTATTTGTCGGTCGTGTCGCCATGATTGGATTTGCCGTGAGTATTACTCTTTTTTTTTTTCCTTCTCCCACTTCATATGTATGTCCAGTTAATTAGCTAAAAAATTTGTCCATTGTCAGTTTCTCACTCTACACAGTTTTTGTAGGACAACACCAGATTGAGAGTTGTTTGTGAGTTCAGATCATCTGTATGTACTTGTATTTTTATTGGATTTCATCACGATGGATGTAGTGTGGAATCCACCTCTAGAGTGTGGGATCCACTGGGAATGAGAATTCTAGAAAGAATACATGTACATGTACTAGCTGAAGTATTCTCGTTTTCAGGTTAGAGTCTTACCCCTACCTGGATGTGTGAGAATTACATCCATCATCTCCTCCCGAAAGAAAGGCGCCTAATTCCATATCTTTGCCCCACAGTGGGTATTGTAGAACCAGATAAAAAAAAAAAAAAAAAAAGGATTTGAGAGATAATTCGATTTTATTCGAGGTGTTAAAATCGAATTAAGGGTGGCAACGAGGCGAAGGGTCATCTCTCGTCACTAAAGGTCAGGAGTTAGGATTCTTGAGACACCTCTTTAATAAACTTAAGGAGGTGGTTTTTATATATGGGCCGTGTGCATATGCGGTCGTGCATTAGGCCCCCTTCCTCTAGCGAAGGGGACAGATCTTGTATCATGTATCATTTCTTTCCCTTTCATTCGAGCCACGGTGGTGCACAAAACCTTTTCCTTATTAAGTATTTATTATAATGGAAAAATATTAATGGACCCATCAGGTAGGTTTGGATGGGTAATTTAACCGGTTAATTGGAGATCTGATCCTCTCCAGCGGCTGGACTGCCTAGCGAGTGATCCGACGGCGGAGGATCATTCTAAGTGCGGCCCCATACTGTCACGGTCACGGTCAGCACACTAGCAATTAGGTCTAGGAACCATGCCCGGACTGGGTCCATTAAATATTGACCTAAACAGGCCAAACCCAATAATAATCTGTATTATAAAGACCTGGTTCATTACAATAGGTGGCTAAGCAGACACGTCTGCTATTATACCATAAATTAAGGGGTGCAAGTTTGGCACGGCAAGCTTGAGCCTGCCCAGAAATTTCGTGGTCTGGGTTGGTTTCTTTCATCCTGCGAGCTGAGTCAGGGAGGATCTGTGGGCCTAGGGTTGGGCTCGCCCAAACATTTCAGGGCCTAAGCTGAGTTTTCAGCCCGGAGGCTGGTGAGGGTGGAGATTTGCAGGCCTAGGGCTGGGCTGCCGGTCTTTGGTTGAATTGGTTTGTCTAGTGCAGCTTGACCCGATATGCAAGTGTTTATTTATTTATTTTTTTTTATTTTTTTTTGTAAAACACCCAATATGCAAGTTAAGGACCATGGATTAGGTATCGTAATTTTACATTTAATATACATCATTGTTTTAACATATTAAAGGACCTGGATTTTATACACGGTCGTCCATCAAACCGTCGTCTAATAGAGGAGGGCAGATTTGATATTACACGTTGTAGAGGAGGCAAAGGTATTACATGTTCCCTTTCTCTGTATCCACGACGAAAGCCACAATAGTGTATGTGGACTGTCCTGCATTAAACCTTTTGAAATTCAAATCGTCTCCTCCTAGTGGTTCGGGAGGATACTAGATTCCCACCAGTCGATGCCCGACACGTGGGTGTTGATTGGATCTGAGCCCTTCATCCGAAGCTAGTGCATAAACCAACACCCCCTGTTGGCTCACCTTACCAGCTCGGATGGAGGGCTTGGATCCAGTCAACGTCCATGTGTTGGGCATCGGCTGGAGGGAGAGGAGTCTCCTCCCAAACCCTTGGGAGGAGACGATTTGGATCTGTAGATATGACAAAAGACATGACAATGCACATCCACATTGAGAACCCTTGGCTGGGCCTAGATTTTAAGACTTGGCCCAGCTTGGCTAGCCTTGAGGGACCCTATAGGCTGGGCCTGGGTTTTAAAAACCTGGTCCAACTTGGCCTGTTGTACCTACTGGAAACTAGCGAATACATTTTGCAATGTATAGGGTGAGAGAGAGAGAGAGAGAGAGAGAGATGATCGAGGACGTGAATACAATTAGCAATGCACAGTGTCACCATAAAGTATTAGACTGGGTTTGTTATGTATTCTTAGAATACATTTTTAAAAATACATTTAGAATTGAGAATGCATTCTTCATATAGAATAAGAATGGGCCAAATAGCAAGACATTCCTGGTATTAACTCAGAATGAAGAATGGGTTGAATATTATGTTTCAGAATGGGCTTCTATAGAGAACACAGTAGTTAATTTAAGAACAAGAATACTGTTTTTGTCATCTCAGAATATATTTTTACCCTAGAATGCATAGGAGAACTCAAGTTTTAGAGATATATTGCATTATCCTCTATTCATCTAGTAACTGCTTTCAACATCACAGCATTTTACCACAGCAACATATAAAGCTTAGGAATTGTTGAATGTCAACTCAAGATTACTTTGATTGAATTGCTGTTCAACCCTCCATGTTCCTCAACATAGTGGGTATGAAGGTATTGTTCGTCTCTCTACCCACCATGGGATATGGGACCCACTTTTGAAGTGTGGGACTTAGTGAATATGAACGGTGATGGATCCTGTGGAGGGTACAAGTACTGAGACCCACCTCGTAGCAGGTGGTGCTTCTAGGTTTGAAGTGTCGAGGGTTTGGTGGACTTTTCAACTTACTTTCATTGTATCTCCTCTCGACACAAGCGATTATCCTTTGCCAATTTTGGGTTAATAAAATTATAATTGGCAAATAAAATTATCCCTTTTGTATCCAATGTGGGTTTAGTCTGTTAAGATCCATGAAATGCTTGAAGAGTTAATATCTGAAAATTTGCAGGCATCCTTGTTGGGAGAAGGAATTACTGGAAAGGGAATTCTAGCACAATTGAACATAGAAACTGGAGTTCCTATTTATGAAGCTGAACCCCTTCTGCTCTTCTTCATCCTCTTTACTCTCCTTGGAGCAATTGGAGCATTAGGTGATCGAGGAAGATTTGTTGATGACCCTCCTGCTGGAATTGAAAGGGCTGTCATCCCACCAGGAAAAGGTTTCAGATCGGCTTTGGGCCTTAGTGAAAAAGGTACAACACTATTTTATTAAATTTATTCATCATATAAAAATTATCATTAGGCCTTAGTCTATTGATCTCTAACAACTGTATTATACCACATCTTCCTCTGTTGACTATAACCTAGACTGGACATTAAATCAAAACTATTTTTCCCTGAGTCTGGATTTTAAAAGGGCTGAAAGATTCTCTCTTGTCGTCCAGCTTGTCAGTCATCATCGGATGGGTGACTGGTGTGGCTGGGCAACGAGAGAGGATCCATTCAGATCATTGTACATTAACTTTAGGAAAGTCCCTCCCACCACCCCCTTAAAAAAAAAAAAAAAAAAAAAAAAAAAACCAACCGCAACATAACTAGGAGGGTCCTCCCCCCCCCCCGCGGGGGGAGGATATATTCTTAGTATAATCATGTATGTTTAGGGCATGTTTGATAAAATTTCTACTTTTGGATTCTATGGATTCTGGTTTTTAGGGGGCCATTTTGAAGTAAAAATGTGTTTGATAAGTCTGGTTGGATTCCAACTCCCATAGAATAAGTGGATTCAGAATGGCATTAGAATCCAAAATTTTGGAGTCATAAATACTTGCTCCAAGCTGTAGGATCAACTTTTTGGGTGAAAGAAAAAAGTCAACTCTCACATGACTCTTACTTCACCATCGCCACCACCACCACTACCGTTGCCACCACCCACCACCGCCACCACAACCACCACTACCGCCACCATCACCACCACCTACCACCACCACCACCACCACCGCTGCCACCACCCACCACCCACCACCCACCACCACTACCACCACCATCGCCACCACCTACCACCACCACCCAACACTACCACGACTGTTTATCTAGACTTCGATTGTGGGGATAGTGTGTTATCAAATATGTTTCTAATCCAAAGATGTTTTGGAATCCATTTCAAAATTTGTGTTATCAAACAAGTTTCTATTCCAAAATAATCTTGGAATAGTCTGGAGTAGAATCCAAATTTGAACCAGAATCCAAGAACAGAAATTTAATCAAATGAGCCCTTAAACTGATCATCATCTACATAATTGAGATTCATGGATGGAGTATGGGACTCACCTCTGGAATGTAAGACTATACTTGTGAACCGCTCCCAAGGGTGTGGGGTGATTACTGAACGTGGAGAGGATCCAGACTGTCTTAAAACTGAATTGTAATCGTGTAAGGTGAGTCAAATAAGACAAAATATTAATTGTATAGAAAATTTTAATTAGATTGTAATACCATTTCTATCCCTTACAACACAAAAAAAGAAGTCCAGCATCAATTGTAGAAGGCAATTCCAGTATTAGAGGTTTTAGTGTAACCAATAGTGGCCATACATAGCTAGGATCGGCCTTGGCTACTCCTGATTCGATATTTCTAAGTCGGATCGGCATGAATCCACCCATGCAAATCATAGAATTGGTTTTATATGTATGAGAATCGGCTTTACACTCTGAGAATCAGGATTGGCTTTGGCTAATTTTGATCCGATTCCTTAAATCATGCTCACCGTGAATAGGAATTTCTTCACCTGTGGATTGGCTTTGGCTAATTTTGGCTAATTTAGAATAATGGCAAGACCATTTGGACATTTGTGTGGGGAAAACAATTCATTATGAATCCGTAAACGGGATTCTATTCATCAAGAGTGAAAGAAAATATCTCAAAAATAAAAAAATAAAAAATATTAAAAAAATTAAAAAAAATTAAAAAATAAAATAAATAATATAAATAAAATAAAAAGAGAAGTTAAGAAGAAAACTTCACCTAGGGTTTGGTATTGTTTAAAACTTTCTCCACACTTAAATAGATTAATTCACTATCTTTGCCAAAACTATCATTATAACTCTCTCTCCCCTGCTATTTTTTTTTATTTTTTTATTTTGGGTGCAAGGTCCTCTATTTGGATTTACAAAGGCGAATGAGCTATTCGTTGGAAGATTAGCTCAGCTGGGATTTGCTTTCTCTTTAATTGGAGAAATCATAACAGGAAAGGGTGCTCTAGCACAACTGAACATTGAGACAGGAGTCCCCGTGAATGAACTCGAACCGTTGGTGTTGTTCAATGTTGCCTTTTTCTTATTTGCTGCTTTGAATCCTGGCACCGGAAAGTTCTTTCTCACAGATGCAGATGAAAACGAGTAAGATGAAGAACTTTGTCACAGAATAAGTTGAAGATCATGAAGGGGAGGATTCAAATTTCTTGTCTTTTCTAAGAAATACATTTTTATGTAATTATTAAAGTAGCGATGCACTGAGACACCCTTTTTATTCAAGTTAAATACTTTCTTTATATGGTTTAGTTTCTCCTTCTGTGCAGTCCCTTTTTCATGTTTATTATTATTTTTTTTGTGGGTATATAATTTTTAACACTGGACCCAGCATCAAACCAGAAAGGACCGGGTTCGACCTGATGATTTATCTATCTATCTATTGACCAAAGATCCCCTCTCACTCTTATTACCCAACCCAACTTGGATGGTTGTTGTGAAGCACAGCTAGCCCAAAACTTCATATCTCCATCCCAAATCCAGCGGCTAACATCTGGCTGGGTCTATCTTCCTAAGCCTGAGTCTCTGACTATCTTATCAAATTGAACCTTTTTTTTTAAGGAGAGGATTTATATGCTAGCAGGGTATATTGAAATTTTATATGTTAGCGGAAAAAATAAGTATAAGAAATCAGTCATGTTCATTTGGAGGAGAGAGAAAAGGAACTGAATTTGAAGGAGAGATAGAAACAGAAGTACACACCTTTTCCTTATTAAATACCCAAATCAAAGAGTGATGAGAGTACAAGAAGATCGGTCATTGATCACTTGGAGGAGAGAGAAAAGAAACTTGATTCGAAGGAAGAGAGAAACACAAGTACATACGATTAAGTGTGCACACGCCTAGTGTGTAGTGTGTACTCCCTTTTCTTTTTAAATACCCAAATCAAAGAATGCTGATTATTAACAAAAGGTGGAACATAACAGTAACCTATATATATGGAAAAGGTTTTCTGAATGACAGAATGCAAGGTATGCCAGCATCCCACCCTTTATCTCTTTCCTCTAACATTATCCCCTCCTTTGCTAGAATGATCCACTATTGCTTGAGTCCATTGGTGGGCTTTGACAACAATGCCATTCAAGGAACCCTCTCCCTAAATATTTATGGAAAGGCAGAGAAAATGTTGTTAAAAAAAAAAAAAAAAGAAAGGCTGCCAGACCCGGATTCTGTCTATTTTCTCTCGTCTTGCTCCTCCGGTCTCCTTCATTCACCCTTTGCTTCCCATGTTGGACGTACCATGCTCCAGCCTCCCCATTGAAGCTCTACACAAATGGCTAAGGATGTAATTAGGAATAATTTCAATTTAATCATTTTGATTAGATTCAATTTGAGATATTGTGTTCATTACAACAGTTGTCATTTTTGGCGACGGAAATTAGCGATGGGAACTAAATTCCTGTTGCCAAATATCATTTTTGGCCACGGTATTAAATTTTCATGGCTAAAAATCATAGAGTTTGACAACGCCTCCAAAATTCCGGTGGCCAAAATCATTTTAGCCAATGGGATCCAAATTCTCATGACCAAAAATCATTTTAACCGACAGGATATAGATTCTCGTGGTTAAAAATCATTTTAGTCGACGGGATATAGATTCTCGGAACTAACGTTAGATGTAAATTAAAATTGAATTGAATAATTAATTGGTTCCGAGTGGTCAAATCAAAATTGATTACTACTATGTTCTATTTAATCAGTTCATAATCCATTTTATAGAAATGTTGCAGAAAACTTTTCCCTTGGCAGTTGTGCTCCTCCAAGCCGACGTCAGCATAGTCTTGGAAGAAGGCCTAAAGAAACGTGGGGATCTCTAGAGGCCAAATGAAAGGAGTAAATGTTGGATTTTGAAATGACTATGGAGCCTTCGATTTTGATATTAGATGAACCCACATATGATTTGGTGATACTATGTCTTCAGTTGGTACTTAGAGCATTGAGACCATTGGACGAAGATATCGAAGGGTAAACATCTATAATCGACAACAATGGGGTTATTAATGGGCTCTGTGGCACATGATTTGGGTTTGGTGGGGAGGAAAGGGAAAGAGAGTTGGTGGGGCTTGTGGCGTGGGAAGCTGAAGCTCTACCATTGCATCCCAAGTGACTCTCCCAAGCTCTTTCTTCTAGGATCCGTTTGATAATACTCTGGCTTTGAATTCATCACTTATGTTCTGAAGTCGATTTAATTGCTCCCAGTTTTTTTGAGAGCAGAATGATGTTTGATATGCTACTCTAGATTTGATTGTAGAGCTTATTGATTCCAAACCTATTGATAGTAGATCTGATTCCAGAGCTAATTAAGTGAAGGGTTCACAAGTATATAAGGCCCCCAAGATTCATACTTCACCTCACGTGTTGCCCCTCTTTTGATTGATAGAACACGTGGCATGTAATCCCTCTTTTGGATAACTGTAAGGAAGAACTTAGAGCTCTGATATTGATACCATATCCCTCAATGGGTCAATCTGACCTGACCTACAACTGATACCTCCATCAATATTGGTAGATCTTATATAATTATTAATCTTTCTTGATGCTAATAGAATGTCAAAAAGATCCATTAGATTCATTAGTTACATGAACTCCGGAGACATTAATGTTAATTGATTGGAAGTAGAAAATCTCACTAGTGGTCATTTGATAGCATCTCCTGAAAGTTTCCAAAATGTATTGATCCGTAAAGTCCTAATGGGAACAAAAAATGACTTTTATTTCAAAACAAAAGCTAATTAATAATTTTGATAAAACAAGGACTCTAGAAAAACACCGTAATCTCATTGTTTAGGTTATAAA
>CM053276.1:21094931-21115567 GCA_028583415.1 Protea cynaroides
TATTAGGAAAAACATCCTAGATGATTCTCAATGTTACTGTTAACCTCATACCAAAAATGAAAACATATCACGAATATCATGTCAATTGTTGTTTAATCTAAGAAATTAATAAGAGTGTCATACCTTTTGTTTGACGATTTAAAAATATCTTTTGTTGAAGCACTCTATATTTGATGAAGAACTCTTTCTCTTTGTTGATGAACCCTTGATGATTATACAAACAAAACCACTTGATGTCCAATGATCTCACAAGCAATCAGGGTGCTCACCCCAGCTGGACAGGTATACCATATCTTGGTATTTTGAGCTTTTTCCTCCCCTTGCCTGTGTGACCTTGAGATGTTTTATATCTCTAGGGTGGAGATGACCAGCCATAAAGTCCAACCCTAAGTGAGATGCTAGCCTCCTAATGTCATATCCAGATTGTTTTTTGGCGTACCTTGATAATTACCACAAGTGCCCCTAAATAATAAATAGGGACACAAAATACAAAACTGCCATTTTTCATAAAATCAAAAAGATTTTGCAAAGAAAAATAAAAATAATATTTTATATTTATAAATAAAAAAATATTTGATGCAAAATCAAACACGATAACGTTATTTAAATTGGCAGTTTGTAGGTACGCGTACACTCTTATAATTGTCAAGTCACTGGCAATGAACATTAGGCACTAATGTCACCACTCAACGTACACGTGGTCTTATCATGAAGGACTTCACAGACCATATGTGCACTGACCGTCGAGAGACTAGTCCCCATGTCTCCCATAGTCTGAGCAATTTTGACTTGCACCCCTCAAACCTATCATGGTCCAATCAATGCCTATATAAGCACATAGCGCATCATGATAGGTGCGGTCAAGCCAAGGACTACAAAGTGGCTCATTTGAATAATCATCTGGAAAACCAGTCTATTAATACAATAGACAAAAAATAATGGTACCATATAACAAATTTATAAGCCACAAAACATGTAAGCCACATGTCACATATATATACCTCAAAATAGAGATAGAGATGCCCAAAGAGAATACATAAAAATAACATAGTAAACCTGTGTTGGGCCACACAAATCTAACAGTCTCCCACTTGGCCTAACACAATCCCAAAGCCATTACATGTTTAGTAAATACACCAAAAGGTAAACCTTTTGTAAAGGGATCAGCCAAGTTTGAGTGAGATGGCACTCTCTCAACAACTACCTCATTTTTCTTAATAACATCACGAATGTAATGATATCGACCTTCAATGTGCTTGGCCCGAGAATGACACTTTGGGTTTTTAGTGATGGCTATCGCATAATTATTATCACATAAAAGTGGAATAGGTTTTTCCACACAATCTACTATCAGCAATTCCAATAGGAACTTTCGAAGGTACACAGCTTCTTTAGCTGCCGCACTCAATGCAATATATTCAGCTTCCATAGTAGATAGCAACACATTCTTGTTTCTTGCTCTTCCAAGCAATAGCTCCACCACAAAAAGTGAACACAAAATCAGAGGTAGATTTTCTACTATTAACACATCCTTGATAATCAGAATCAGAATATCTAAGGATATTCAGATGATCAGAACAATAAGTCAATCTAAAGCCTTTTGTTTGCTTTAGATACCTCAGGATCCATTGAATAGCAATCCAATGCATTTTACTAGGATTACTCTGAAAATGACTGATCATACTAACTGCAAACGCTATGTCTGGCCTAGTACAGATCATAGCATACATCAAGCTCCCCACAGCAGAGGCATAAGGACACAATGAGTCATTCAATTTTTTCGTTGGAGACTTAGGACTATCATTTTGGGAAATTGGTCTGAGATAATTATAAGGAATTTTTTCCCCCACACAATCAGTCATGTGGAACCTCATTAGCATGGTATCAATATATTTCTCTTGAGACAAGCTTAGTTTTCTTTGTCGACGGTCTAGCTCAATATTGATACCCAGAATATAAGAAGCTTCACCCAAGTCTTTCATTTTAAATGTGGTAAATAACCATTGTTTCACTTCCATCAACATGTGGACATCATTTCCTGCAAGTAGAATATCGTTAACATATAAAGTAAGATATGCAACTTTATACCCTTCCTTCTTCACATAAATGCAAGATTCAGAATTATTTTGTATGAATTCAATGCCCACAACAGAATCATAAAATCATAAATTCCATTGCCTTGAAGCCTGTTTCAGCCCATATATAGATTTTTCTAATTTGCATACTTTGTCTTCATCTCCAGTAGAAATAAAACCTTCAGGCTGATCTATATAAACATCTTCATCAAGATTACCATTCAAGAACGCCGTCTTCACATCCATTTGATAAAGTTCAAAATCAAAATATGCAACCAAAGCCAACACAGCATGCACAGATTGTATCCTTACTACTGGTGAAAAAGTTTCATCATAATCAACACCATATTCTTGAGTGTAACCCTTAGCTACAAGTCTAGCTTTGAACTTCTCAATATTTTCATGCATATCCTTCTTTCTTTTGAATATCCACTTGCAACCAACAACTTTAGTGCTCACAGGTCTATCAATCAACCTCTACACACCATTCTTATGCATAGATTTGATTTCTTCATTCATAGCACTAATCCATTGTTGAGAATCAACATCTGACATAGCTTGTGAATAAGTAATAGGATCATCTACAACTTCATTAATGGTCACTCTTTCATAAGATTCTCTCAAATACACATAATAATCTGACATGTCTGGAGCTTTTGATGTCCTTCCATTTTTTCTTAAGGGCTCAAAATATTGCTTATCTTGATTGGTATTCAAAGAAATTATAGGAGTTGAGGACCCCTCAATGACAGAATCTTGATGACCTCCATTAGTGTCTACTAACTCCTCCAAAACATTTTTATCAACATCATCATAACTCCCACTATCAAATCGATCTTCTAAGAATGTCACATTTCTGCTTTCCAGTATCACTCTATCCTCAGGATCATATAATCTGTATCCTTTGGAGCGATGAGGATACCCAACCATGACACACCTTTTAGTTTTTGATAGTAATTTATTTCTATTTGGGTCAGGAATCAAAACATGAGCAATACAGCCCCAAACCCGAATATGAGCAACACTTGCTTGCTTACCATAAAATAATTCATATGGGGTAGAATTTACTGCTTTGGTGGGAACTCTATTTAAAATATGCATGACTGCATATAATGCCTCTCCCCAAAACATTTCTGCTTTCCAGTATCTCTCTATCCTCAGGATCATATAATCTGTATCCTTTGGAGCGATGAGGATACCCAACCATGACACATCTTTTAATTTTTTATAGTAATTTATTTCTATTTGGGTCAGGAATCAAAACATGAGCAATATAGCTCCAAACCCGAATATGAGCAACACTTGCTTGCTTACCATAAAATAATTCATATGGGGTAGAATTTACTGCTTTGGTGGGAACTCTATTTAAAATATGCATGGCTGCATATAATTAAGGGTGTCAAAACTGGGCCCAGCCCGGTAGCACGGATCGAGCCAGCCCGATATAATCCGAACCCAGCCCGGACCGAGCCTTAATGGACAGGTTTTGGTCTGAGCTTGTAAAGTCCGACACCGTTTCAGCCCAAACCGAAACCAAATCGGACCGGTCCGTTAAGAAGCCCGAATTAGCCCAAACCGATAAAACCCAACTCGAACACCGGTAAGGTCCGTTCGGGACCAATTTCTTAATTTTAATGGTTTTAAATTTTAATAGATTGTGTTACATTATTAGAATTCACTTCATGATCTAGAAGATTATGTGAATCTATAGTTGAAAAGATTATGTAATTGTTATAGTTTATTAATTACATACATATGGAAGGAATAATGCTAATTTTATAGATAGAAATAATAAAATAGGCTATATAGTTTACATATAAAAGGGACCCGATAAGCCCGATAAGCTCGATCTGGACCGAACTAACCCGAAATCACCTCAATAAACCCAGCCCGATAACAAACCGACACCGAACCAGCCCGTTAGTTATTGTGTCTAGCGCAGCCCATGTAAGACCCGTGTCAAACTAACCCGGTCTTACCACCTTGAACCAGGTTCACCCATCATGGGCGAGGCAATTGAACCAAGGGCGTGAAGGAGAGCGAGATCCCAGGTATCAAATCGACCCAAAAATACTTAAAATAGAGCAAGGGTCGCATACCCAGCTAAACAGGGTCGACCCTCTCAAATTAGAAACTCAGACCACTGAAAAATGGACGAGGGTCGGACGATTGTCGGAACCACGTGGTCGACGGGATCATCGACCCTCTAATCGACCCTCACTTACTGCCGAGTCTGAAATTAAGAAATTTCCTAATTTTCGATTGGGATTCTTTCCAAATCTCAATGAGACTATTATAGGACATTCCCACTCTATTTAAAAGACGTCCCTAAGCCACTTTCACTCCTTTCACAACCCTAATTGAATTGAGAGAAAGAGAGAAGAAGGAAAAGAGGAAGAAAAGAGGCAAGGAATAAGACTTAGCAAAAAGGAGAAGAATTTCCAGAGAAAAGTAATATTCTCAGGTATGGATACTAATTCCATGTGTTCTACAGACCTTAGGTTAGATATGGTTGAGTGTAGGATTTCGGAGAAACCCAAACCATCTATCCATGGTTAGGTTGTCATGGAAAAACCTAGGATAATGAATGAAAGCCATCTAGGAGGATGAATCATGGTTTCAGACCATGGAATGAATGTTTAATGGAATGTGGAAGCAAGCCATAGGACCCCAAACATGAAGAATGAATTAAAAATAGAAATTGGACCCGATTGCACGGAGGGTCGCACACGGGGTCGATAGACCCATCGACCCTATGCACCCGACCATCGACCCTCGGCATTCGGGAAGTTCGGGACAGAGGACGTGGTCGATAGACCCATTGACCCTATGCATTCCGAGCATCGACCCTCGATCGACCCTTAGATAACAGCATGGTTTTAAATTCTGAATTAATTCTAATTAAATTCTAATCGACTTTGTTAGGTCTTTTAGCAATATAATAACAATATAAAGGTGATTTTGAAGCTTGGAAAAGTATCTATTAGCAAGCTAAGGTGAGGAACCTTAACACCAAACTAAATTGGTTAATAAGAAACTGTTTTCTATTTCTTGAGTCCTATGCTATGCTTGATCCTATGCGAATATGTTTGTAATGTGCATACAACATGCCATCCAATATTTCTATTATATGTTCATGCATATTTACTTTATTGTTTATACCATGATGATGATGATGATGATAGGAATAGGTATGTGCTTGTATGCATGTGGTTGATGTGCTTGATGCGAGCGAGTATCAGGGGAGGTGTGATGAGAACGTCAATAAACGTTAACCTTTGACGGGTCTCAGCACTTTAGCTCTATCTCTAACTCAAGTCTTGTGCATTGGCATCGTCGTATCACCATTACTTTAGCAAAACTATTATGTCGTAGAGTATCAGGGGAGGTGGTCTCCGTCCTTGTAGTCTCTGACTCTACCGGGGGGCCTTAGCTCTATCTCTATGGACATTTTGAGGGATGCTGGGGTGAGGCCTTGGATACACTGGTTGACATTAGGATTGGGTAGTTGCGAGCCCAGTTTGCAGCCCTCGCCAACAGGGGCTTACGTGTTGGTATGACACTATATAGCAATAAACGTAATCTTTGTTATATAATGTTCATGGTTGGGTGCATGTGAGTTGACGATAAACGTTAATCTTCGGGTAACGTCACACACTCGTGTATAGAGGCGGGGTCAATAAACGCGACCTTTGGCTACCTCAACCATTCTATAGCATACTGTAAACTTTAAACCGGACAAAGATATAAATTGACTTTTTGCATGCATATGTAATGTTGCATTGTTTTGGCTACTCACTGAGCCGTGTTGTGTGCTCACCCCTCGACGTTGAATATTTTTAGTTAATGATGCAGGTTACACAGTTGAAGACTATGTGAATGCTTCTACGTACGGGACGGTAGCAGCAATGGAAGCTGGAGCTGAAGATGATACACACGACTCTTCTTGCGAGTGCAACTCGTGTGTATTTGATTAGATATTTTTATAGGTTTCCTTATTGGATTTATAAGACATGTATCTGGTACTTAAATATTTATGTCTCAGTTGAAAACAGAATAATTTGCTATTAAATTAATGATATCATCTTAGTTGCTCAGTTCGTTTTATTATAGATTTTCTGCTATTGTGTATTACTCTGATTATGATTATGGATGTGTGAAAGTTTGGATAAAACGGGGATAGCCTATTCGAGATCCTGGTTGAACCGTTGGTTTGCTAGCGGTTCATCACACCATTCTGAACAGTGCGGAATTGGGGTGTGACAACTTGGTATCAGAGCTTCTCAGGCCTTGCCCGCTGAACTAACATACATTCAAGACAATTGCGAACTGAGTTAGGATAAAAAAAATAAAAACAGTAATATTAACACATTATAAGCACCAGTGATGATTGAGACAAATTTAAAAAGAGAATAATGCATCTATAAAAGGGGAAACAAGTTACATACAATGAGAACAAAACAAAGTGTAAATATATATCTAAAGCAGAGTACAGTCCCCAACCCGGACAGTTACTCTAAAGTACAAGAAAAATAAAAAGTACAATCAGGAAGCGGGAGGCGAAGGAGGAGGTGGAGCCTCACGATCTCTGTCGTAGTCCTCAGCATAGACTCTGGTCAACCAGGCTATCTGAGTCTGGGTCGTCTATAGACTAGCTGTGAGATCGGCTACTCTCCTGTCAGTCGCACGCTGGGTCTCCAACAGCTCATCCACTCTCATGCGCTGAGCATCTAGCAACTCCTCCATCCTCTGGTCCGATCGGCGCTGAGTCTCTCTGATCTCGCACAACATCTCCATCATATCAGAAGACGGATGCGAAGGACCAGCCTCATGAGAAGGACCAGTCTCAGGTACAGAATCCGCCGCATGCGAAGTACCAACTCTAGCCGCATGTGGAGGTGAAAGCGGGGGTATCGCGTCGACGTCCATGTACATACGATCATCATCGTCGACGGGATCCATCGGAGCTCTAGCAGCAGCAGCAGCAGCCTCAGCATCAGCCACCTCAACCCGAGTGTGAGGGCGCACCATCGCGTTCCTCTCATCATCGCTAACCTGAGCGTCTCGAAGTCCCATCTTGCATATAGCCTCCCAATCTAGGGGCGACGAGAAGGTCTTCTCCTGAATCTTCTCATCTACCAGGTCAACCCCAGACGAATCAACAGTGTGGTGATCATACGTCCATAGGGTAGATTACCCCTATGACCGGACAATGTAGCACTGATCATCGTCCGCATGATGATGTAAGGAAGACAGACGGGCTGATGAATGCATATACTGTAGATCAAAAACTGGGTCAGCTGAGACACCCTCTCATAATTCCCACTTTGCGGGATCAGGTTATCTTTGAATGATCCTACGTAACACCCGTGGAGCCGGACGCAAGTAGCACACCCTTATCTCGCCAGTGATCGGGCTGTAGTAACTGACTATCAATCTCGGCCCGCAACCACGTCTCGATAAAATCGTGCTCACCAGGTGCACAGTACACCATAGGACCGTCATATGGAATGCCCAACAGGTCGGCCAGCTGTCGATAATCAAAAGAAATCTGCATCCCCTTGACGTAGCTAGTGATGCGCAACTCCTGACCAAGCTCCACATCGTTGTGGTTTCCCACAATCTGAAGGTTACAGTAAAACTGGCGCACTAACTCTGGACGTGTGCAAGGCTAGCTCTCTCTACGTTGAACAAGGCTAGCTCAGCCAAGTTCACCATACGACCCCCTTCCACCTTTTTTCCTGAGTAATAGGCATGCTGTGCCTCGGCTTCATTGGAGCGGAAGCGAAGTGGATCACGAACCCTGGGCACTTTGGTACGAACCATAGTATCTGCAGATAAGAAAGAAAAAGGAAAACAAGGAGTTAATAGGATAAAAATTTAAAAATCGGGCATTATAACGACGTAAGTTGGTCAAAAGCCTCACTTTTCACCCATACAAGTGGGCAGGAGGACTTACGTAAGTTCCAACACATCACACAATAGTTAAACAGAAGGAAATTCTAACGGACAAGGTCCAATTTGAAGGAATTGCAAGAAATCGAAAAATTTCGACAAATTAGGGCAAAAAGAGAAAAATTTAAGTTTCTCGATAACCAACCGATGAAACTCAAAAATTTTTGAGGGCTTTCGTTCCTCAAGACACCAACAACAAAAGCCCCCAATAAAAATCAAATTTTTACGGTTGGAAAAAGTTTAATTTGAAAAATACTAGTTAAATGAGCAAAAACCTAGAAATAAAAATCTAAAAACAGGTAAAGTTGGGAAAGTATACCTGTACAGGTGATGTGGATGTCGAAACTCGGACTAAGAATGATCCACAACAGTGAAGTAGCACTGTAGCAACTTGGAGAGAAGAGACGAGTCGAAACGGGAGGGAAATAATAGAAAATGACCCAAAATCGGACTTTAAAAATCTGATTTTTGGTCAGAGGGTCGGACAACTCAACCAGGGCCATCGACCCTCTAATCGACCCTCTGCTCTCGGGAATCTGACAGAAACTACAGGGTCGGACATTAAGGGTCTGACATACCATCGACCCTCACCATCGACCCTGTACAGAAAAGAGAGTATTTTTTTTATAAAATGAGCTCAAATTGGAATTGATTATTGGTTAACGCGCCTACATGACATATACATGATTTCGCACCTATTTTGATAATTTTCAGGCACCACCAATCATCAAAAAGAATTATGTCTGGATGTAGAGTTACCCGACAGACCCGAAACACAGTCCCACCACCACCACCGGCGGATGAGACTAATCAAGAGAATAATTATGCACAGGGTAATCCTGAACCGGCAAACCCTACAAATTTGCCACCACCACCACCAGAGCTAACAACAGTGGTGATGAATCTGACACAACAACTACAGCAAATGCAACACGCACAAGCTCAAATGCAAGTTGCAATGGGAGTTATGTTTCAAGCCACTCAGACTGCAACCATGCACACTGGGCAAGCTAGTGCAGCACCAGTGGGTAATCACCCAGCCCAACAAACACCTCAACAGTCGGCTGCACCAATTCCAGTGCAAGTCCCAGAAGCAACCCAAGGGAACTACCAGTATCTACACTATGTGTTTGGGGCAAACCCCCGAAACCAACTGGATCACTCCCGACTAGTAGAGAGATTTCTGAAGATGAAACCTAAGGAATTCAACGGTAAACCGTCTGATCCGTTGTGGCCAGCACACTGGATAGACGAGATGGAGAGAAATTTCCTTATGATGACTATTTTAGAAGAATAGAAAGTATTATGCGCCACCTTCATGCTCAAAGGCGATGCACACCATTGGTGGAAATCCACAAAAACATACTTATTGACCAGACATGCCCTACTGACATGGGCTATATATAAATAAGCGTTCTTCGAGAAATATTTCCCACGAAGCTTCAGAGACTCAATGGAGAAAGAGTTCCTGAGTTTGTACCAGGGACAGCTGACCGTAGACGCATATCAACAGCGCTACGAAGAACTGTTTTTCTTTGCACCGGAGAGTATGCAAGAAGAAGATACAAAAACCCGTAGGTTCGTCGCGGGACTAAGAGGAAGCATAAGAGAAAATGTTTTGGGCTTAGAGAAGAAGATTTACAACGAAGCTGTCCAGATCGCTCGAGTAATTGAATCGAGCCAGAAGGAGAGCTATTTCTCCCAGAACCGAGGAATCAAGAGACCAGCCGGAAACACTTACAACGGAGGCAATAATAGGACGTATAAACCTTTTCGTCCTCAGAATTTGGCTACTCCATCGAAGCCTACTTCAGCAGCTCAACCACGGCCCAAAGTCAAATTTTGAAGTCCCGAAGTGCTTTAACTGCAATCAACCGGGGCATATGGCAAGAGAGTGCCCAAAACCCAAGAAGCAGTTACATCAAGAACGGGTATATGCTGTTACATCAGAAGATGCTACCGCATCGCCCGATGTGGTCACAGGTATGACCAAAACTTTTAATATTTTAATTACATTGATTGAGCATGTAGACTAAGTAAAAATGAATCACAGGTATCGTACCTATCAATGGCATACCCGCCATAGTACTCTTTGATTTAGGAGCTACTCATTCATTTATATCTGTGTCGTTTGGAAAGAAGACCAATTTTTCCATCAAAATATTAGACTACAAATTACCTGTACGGTCACTGATGGGATTAGAAGTGGAATTAGAGAAAGGTTATGGACCATGTCCAGTTCTGATTGGAGAGCAGACTTTGGATGCAACCTTGATACAACTTGAGATGGCAGACTTTGATGTCATCTTGGGAATGGCCTGGTTAGCTCGGCATTCCGCAAATCTGTTATGCGCGAAAAGAAGCTAACATTTAAAGATAAAGAAGGAGCAGAATTCAGTTTCTCGGGAACCAAACTTCCCAGGAGACGAAAGCTCATACTCTCAACATTAAAGGCTAAGAAGTGCCTTGAAAAAGGGGCGGTCGGATATCTAGTATCAGTGGTCGACCTAACCAAGGACGTGCCACGAATGGAAGATATTGATGTCGTGCGAGATTTTCCCGATGTATTTCCGAAGGAACTACCCGGATTACCACCCGACCGAGCCACAGAGTTTGTAATAGACCTTCTACCCGGAGCCGCACCCGTATCAAAAGAACCTTATAGGATGGCTCCTACTGAACTGAAGGAATTAAAAGTGCAATTACAAGAACTGCTGGATAAGGGTTATATTAGACCCAGTATATCTCCATGGGGAGCACCGGTGTTGTTCGTAAAGAAGAAGGATGGTAGCGTTCGATTATGTATCGACTATCGAGAGTTGAATAAAGTAACCATCAAGAATCGATACCCACTACCTAGGATCGATGACTTGTTCGATCAGTTACAGGGAGCAAAAGTATTTTCAAAGATCGACCTTCGATCGGGCTATCATCAGCTGAAGATTAAAGAAGGTGACATTCCGAAGACAGACTTTCGAGGACAAGATACGGACATTATGAATTCTTAGTAATGTCATTCGGATTAACTAATGCACCGGCAATATTCATGGAACTTATGAATCGAGTTTTCCACGATATGTTGGATACGTCGGTTATAGTATTTATTGATGACATATTGGTATATTCCAAGGACAAAGAAACACATGTCAAGAACCTAAACGCAGCCCCACAGCGTTTAAGGAAAGAGAAACTATATGCCAAATTTTCAAAGTGCGAGTTTTGGTTAAATGAAGTCGCATTTCTAGGCCATGTAGTATCCGCTGAAGGAATCAAAGTGGACCCCAGTAAGATCGAGGCTATCGTAAAATGGGAAGTGTGAGGATAGTGATGTCCACCCACGCTGAATGGACGGTGAAATGATTTGGAGTCGCCACCTAGATTAAGGTCTAGGACCTAATATGTAGCCTCATCCTGAGATAAGACTTCTATTGACTCATGACCCAACATATCGGCTTTGGTCCAACAGAGAACGGGTAAGCGTTCAAAGTACAGTTTGGGAAGGTGTTAGGCACCCAAAACTGCCCGATCCGAAAATCGGCCTCCTATGTGATTCTACTTTCCTTAGACTCTATGATTCTGACTGTTCATGGTCAATGGATGATGACTAGGGCTCATGGGGGATCCTATGCCAAGTTGCTGAGTTCTTCTAGCTTAAGTTCAGCCAAACATGTTCTTAAAGTAAGAAAATAAATAAAATAATATACAATAAATCGAACCAAAGATGGTTCGGTGATGGACTGAATCTGAGATGTCCAAAACGTCTCAAATTGCCTACGTATTCCAATCCTGGAAATCAAGTCCAAAAACGTAGTTCGAAACAGAAAGTGATTAAGGTTTATGGATGTGGATTATGATTAAGCTTTCTTAGATTCAATTTATTCAAGTTGAAGTTTATGCTTGATGATGATGGAGATTGAATCTAGAGATAACCTAAATGGATCAAAGTGAACGAGGATATGGATACGGATATGGATATGGATATGGATATGGGGAACCTAAGGATACTAAGATGGGGTACCGTACTTGGAGAGTCCTCCAAGTTGCCTACGTATTCCAGAGGTCCTGGAAATCAGGTACAACGTAGTTCGTTTCATGGGTTGTACTCTCAGGGAGTAAGGTGTGGCTCTCAGGGAGTAGAGTGTGGCTCTCAGGGAGTAGAGTGTGGCTCTCAGGGAGTAGAGTGTGGCTCTCAGGGAGTAGGGTGTGGCTCTCGGGGGTAGAGTGTGGCTCTCGGGGAGTAGGGTGTGGCTCTCGGGGAGTAGAGTGTAAGATAGTCTCGCAAGACTAAGGTGCGTACTCAAAGCACGACTTCAAGATAGAGCCTCGCAAGGCTAAGGGGGGTGTGTGCTCGCAAGCACGACTTCAAGATAGAGCCTCGCAAGGCTAAGGGTGCATACTCGCAAGCACGACTTCAAGATAGAGCCTCGCAAGGTTAAGAGGGGTGCGTGCTCGCAAGCACGACTTCAAGATAGAGCCTCGCAAGGCTAAGGGTGCGTACTCGCAAGTACGACTTCATGATAGAGGGAGTTGGATTTGTACTCTCAGGGAGTAAGGTTTGTACTCTCAGGGAGTCAGATTTGTACTCTCAGGGAGTAGGGATTTGTACTCTCAGGGAGTAGGGTTTGTACTCTCAGGGAGTAGGGTTTGCACTCTCAGGGAGTGATGTTTGTACTCTCAGGGAGTGAGGTTGTACTCTCAGGGAGTGAGGTTTGTACTCTCAGGGAGTGATGTTTGTACTCTCAGGGAGTAAGGCTTGTACTCTCAGGGAGTGAGGCTTGTACTCTCAGGGAGTAAGGTTTGTACTCGTGGAGTAAGGTTTGTACTCTCAGGGAGTAAGGTTTGTACTCTCAGGGAGTAAGGTTTGTACTCTCAGGGAGTAGGGTTTGTACTCTCAGGGAGTAAGGATTGTACTCTCAGGGAGTGATGATTGTACTCTCAGGGAGTAAGGTTTGTGGGCACATTGATTGAGGTGTGGAACCGTATCTGGGAGTTTTCCAGACTACCTACGTATCTCAGGGTATTGACCTGAGAATCAGGATCCACGTAGTTCGAAACATGGCACTGTTCATTGGGTGACCCACTTGGGTCAGAATATGAGCGGTCCAGTCATGATTCTTGATTAAGAATTTTTATCATTTTTCCATTATTACCCTTCCCATGAATGTGGGTGCCTACATGCACGTCCCCACACCTAGGAGTGTCTTCTATCAGTGTACATGCACGGCAGTTCGACTAGGGTGTAGCGAAAAGTAAGTTCTTGCCGACATAAACATCATTCAAGCATAGCATACAGACGACCAGCATGGCGGTGTGCACAAAGCTAACATTGTAAGCATTCCAAACATTGTAGTGCATAATATGACAAACATAATCAAGGGAAAATGATAGATGCATAGATATAACAACATAGACCATATCAAATCCTCAATCTAACGGTTATATCTCTTCAAAAAAAATGATGATCATGATCAACTCTTAGATTTCATCAAAATAGCCAAGATCAACGGCTCAGATCTCATCAAATAGCTATAATCATGATCAATGACTCATATCTCATCAAAATAGCTATGATCTATGGCTTAGATCTCCTATCATGATCGGACTAAGAAATCAATGGCTCGATTCGTCTAAATCAATTATGATCCGGATTCAATAATTTACATCACTCAAAAATTTTTACGATGATAATCCAACGGTTTAAATCACTCAAGATCATAATCCAACCGTTCAGATTCATCAAAAATACTCATGATCAAGATTTAACGATTTAGATTCATCAAAATCACCCACGATGACAATCCAACGGTTCAAATTGCCTAAGATCATAATCCAACAATTCAGATTCATCAAAAATACTCATGATCAAGATTTAACGATTTAGATTCATCAAAATCACCCACGATGACAATCCAACGGTTCAAATTGCCTAAGATCATAATCCAACCATTCAGATTCATTTAAATCATTTCCAAAGATAATCTAATGGCCCGGATCGTTCATCATGATAATCTAACCGCCGATTGATTAAAAGCACTTCCAAAGACCATCTAACGGTTCGATTGTCAAGATCACAATCCAGCGTTCGGATTGATTAACATCACTTCCAAAGATCATCTAACGGTTCAAATTAATTAAAATCACATCAAAATTTCAGATCAATGGCTATGATCAAATCATTAAAATTCTAATCATATGGTCACGATCAACTCTCGTAAAATTCAGATCATGTGGTTGGATCACCCATATTAAAATTTCGATCATATGGTCGGACCAATCACATTAAGATTCCCATCACATGGTCGGACCAACTACAATTTCCATCACATGATCGGACCAATTACATGAAAATCATGGTCGGATCAATTCCATAAATAATTCCAAGTAAGTGATGGGATTAATTTCATTCAATTACTTCAAGCATCCACTGGATCAATTTCAAAATAATTCATTAATTTCATAGCAATTCCAAACATTCATCAATTTCATAACGATTCCAAACATTCATGATCGGATCGATAAAATAAATCATGGTTGGAATAAAGAGGGGCAGATTGCATGGCATCATTCAAGGGTTCAGCTCATCATATCAAGAGTTCAGATTAATTTTCAATCATCACAATAAATATATAACCAGTTTTAGATTCTAGATCAAGGGTTGATGATAGAGCTGATGAGGTGATCAATTCAGGTATGTAACAGGTAAAAATTTCTTACCTCTTCTTCTTTCCTTCAACTTTCTTCTTCTTCATCTTCTCTTTCCCCATTTGCCGGTACTGCTGCTACCGCTTCTTCTTCTTCTTCTCCTCTCTGGTTTCACTCTTTTTTTTTTTTTTTCACTCTATGGACCAGACCAGCAGCAGAGCTGCTGCTCTATTTTCTCATCCACGGCAGCGGCAGCTCTGCTGCTACTGTTTTCTTCTCTGCCTCTCTGCCTCTCTCTCTTTCTTCTCTGCTTTCTTTTTTTTTTTTTTCCTCATGGACCAGCAGCAGAGCTGCTGCTCCCTCTTTCTTCGGTGGCGACGGCTCTGCTGCTGCCATCTTCTTCTTGCTCATCTGCCTCTTTTTTTTTTTTTACTCCATGGACCAGCAGCAGAGCTGCTGCTCCTTTTTTCTCCATGGCAGCGGCAGCTCTGCTGCTGCTGCCTTCTTCCCCTTCTCTCTGCCTCTCTCTCTTTCTTCTCGGGTCTCACTCACCCTCCCTTTTTTTTCCTTTCCTCTGGTTCGGTGGACTAGGGGGTTTTTATAGGAGAAAATCAGACAGGGGTGGCTACGGTTGGAGTTTCAGGCGGGTGGCTCAAGGTAGCAGGTGGCGGTGAGGGAGGGGCATGGAGAAGATGGGGTAGTTGGTGATGATTTGAGGCAAATGGGTATGGGGAAAGTGTTGTCGGTGGGCTCAAGGAGAGGAGACGTGGGTGTTCGGCTGGGTAGGTAGGTGGCTGGATGAAGGAGGAGGTGGCAGTATGGTTCTGCCGCTCCTCCTTTCTCCCTTCCTTCCCCTCCTTTCGTTCTCTCTCTCTTTCTCCCTCTCTCTCTTCCCATTCTCTCTCTCTCTTCCTCTCTCTCTCCCTCTCTCTCTTCCCATTCTCTCTCTCTCTTCCTCTCTCTCTCTCCCTCTCTCTCTTCCCATTCTCTCTTTTATTCGGATTCTTCTTTTTTCCTTTTTAACCGACTAATATATATATAATATAACATAGTATAATATAATATAGTATAATATAGTATAATAATATAATATATAAAAATATATATAATATGATATATATATAAAACATATATTATATAATATATAAATGTATATATGTAATAAATACATAAGGTGCATACACATGGGCCGACCCGACTCGATCCGGGCCGATTTGGGTTGGGTCGAGTGGACCGATTGAGTTTGACGGGGTTGGACTAAATTGGGCTTGAGCTGGGTTGGGCTGAGCAAGTATGGATTTGGGTTGATTTCTCTCTCTATTATGAGTCCTCTCAGGCTTGCAATTCCGTATGAAAATTTTCGACGACCTCTGTCTCAGATTTTCCACGTCCACTTTGAAGAGGACGGACAATGGAGCACAATGGCATTTGAATCGTCTGATTCGGACTTCGGATGATCAAGATATGAAGAATTGGAGTTTTGACGATAATCCAATCGACAACTTTGCATGGGACCCGCTGACGGCTTCCGTCCAAAATTCTTCACGTCCACTTTGAAGAGGGACGGGGCAAGGGAGCACGGTGGCGCTTGAATCGTCGGATTTGGATGTCGAACGATCAAGATATGGTCGAATGAAGTCCGATCGATTTAAATCACGATAATTTGCCCAATAAATCCTTAATTTATGGTAATTTACAAAAAAGCCCTTGGATTTAATAAGCCAATTTCAATCCGACTAAAATCGTGACACCTTCTTCGTTTGATATCGGAATTGAATGATTCTGGTATCATTTCGAAGGTATTTCCATGACCTTGCTGTAGGGCCCGCCAAAATCAGCTTTGAAATCACCACTTATCATCCAAACCTTGAATTGACCCGCAACCCTTCTGAATATGTCCATCAAGACTCTTGTTCATGGCTAGGGATGGCAAAAATGGGGTGCTTACAGGAAGCACCAAAGAGCGTTTTAGAAATTAGAAGTTTTTTGGGTCTAGCTGGTTATTATCGGAGATTCGTAGAAGACTATTCTCGGATTTCCGTACCTCTTACCAGTTTGACCAAGAAAGGAGAAAAATTTTTATGGACGGATAAGTGTGAAAAGAGTTTCCAAACACTGAAGACCAGATTGATATCCGCTCCAATTTTGACTATTCCGATCCCAGGACAGACATTTACCTTATATATCGATGCGTCGAGATTGGGATTAGGATGTGTGCTTATGCAAGGAGAACAGGTAATTGCTTATGCGTCAAGACAGTTGAAGGTACACGAGAAAAATTACCCCACTCATGATTTGGAGTTAGCGGCAGTAGTACATGCTATCAAGATATGGAGACACTACCTATACGGAGAGAAATTCCAGATTAAGTCGGACCATAAAAGTCTTACTTATTTATTTAATCAGAAGGAGTTGAATATGAGACAAAGAAGATGGATCGGAACTATTGAAAGACAATGATTGTGATATCCAAGTAACATCCAGGGGAAAGCGAACGTAGTAGCGGATGCATTGAGCGAAAAACAATGATAAAATCTCAAGGAGAAGTTAGCATGACTGCGGCAATGTGCACTATCGGAATGGTATTCAATCACGGCAACGAGCAGTATGTGATAGATACAACGGATGAATCAGCTAACCAAGGGTTTATTCATCGATTTTTGAATATGTTCGCGGCATTGAAGATTATACCGGATATAATGGATGAAGTGAAGACAGCTATCCAAGCAGATCTTTATCTGAGAACGGTATGCTACGAGCATGTGTAATTGATTTCAAGGGATCATGGGATGAAAAATTACCATTGATCGAGTTCGCTTATAATAATAGCTATCAGGCTACTATACAGATGTCACCTTATGAAGCACTGTATGGAAGAAAGTGTCAAACTCCTTTGTTTTGGAATGAAGTTGGAGAACGTAGTATTGTTGGACCAGAATTGCGTTGAAGAAACTTGTCGAGTGGTCGACATTATCAAGGAAAGAGTAAGAACAGCTCGGAATCGCCGGAAGCAATACGCGGATACTCGACGAAGAGATCTAGAGTTCGCCGTAGGTGATAAAGTATTGTTGAAGGTATCGCCTATGCGAGGATTGAAAAGGTTCGGACAAAAAGGGAAACTAAGTCCAAGATATGTCGGGCCATATGAAATTCTGGCTAAGCGTGGAAAAGTAGCTTATCAGTTAGCACTACCACCATCTATGTCAAGCGTGCATGACGTATTTCACATTTCCTTATTGAAGAAATATGTCAAAGACCCAACGCATGTTTTGACAGTGGATTTATCAGAATTGACCGATGATTTGACATTTGAAGTAACACCAACGGAAATCACTAGTCGAAAGGTTCAACGTCTACGAAACAGAGATATCTACTATGTTAAGGTCACATGGAAAAGTAGAGACATGGAAGAAGTTACATGGGAAGAAGAAAATGATATGCGGAAGCAATACCCTCACTTATTTGATTCAGAAGGTACGTCCAATTTCGAGGACGAAATTTTTATAAGTTGGGGGGAGTTGTAAGACCCGTGTCAAACTAACCCGGTCTTACCACCTTGAACCAGTTCACCCATCATGGGCGAGGCAATTGAACCAAGGGCGTGAAGGAGAGCGAGATCCCGTGATCAAATCGACCCAAAAACACTTAAAATAGAGCAAGGGTCGCATACCCAGCTAAACAGGGTTGACCCTCTCAAATTAGAAACTCGAGACCCTGAAAAATGGACGGAGGGTCTGACAAGTGTCGGACCACGGGGTCGACGGGATCATCGACCCTCTAATCGACCCCTCACTTACTCCGAGTCCGAAATTAGGAAATTTCTTAATTTTCGATTGGGATTCTTTCCAAATCTCAATGGGACTATTATAGGACATTCCCACTCTATTTAAAAGACGTCCCTAAGCCACTTTCACTCCTTTCACAACCCTAATTGAATTGAGAGAAAGAGAGAAGAAGGAAAAGAGGAAGAAAAGAGGCAAGGAATAAGACTTAGCAAAAAGGAGAAGAATTTCCAGAGAAAAGTAATATTCTCAGGTATGGATACTAATTCCATGTGTTCTACAGACCTTAGGTTAGATATGGTTGAGTGTAGGATTTCGGAGAAACCCAAACCATCTATCCATGGTTAGGTTGTCATGGAAAAACCTAGGATAATGAATGAAAGCCATCTAGGAGGATGAATCATGGTTTCAGACCATGGAATGAATGTTTAATGGAATGTGGAAGCAAGCCATAGGACCCCAAACATGAAGAATGAATTAAAAACTGGAAATTGGACCTGATTGCACAGAGGGTCGCACACAGGGTCGATAGACCCATCGACCCTATGCACCCTGACCATCGACCCTCAGCATTCAGGAAGTTCAGACAGAGGACAGGGTCGATAGACCCATTGACCCTATGCATTCTGAGCATCGACCCTCTGATCGACCCTTAGATAACAGCATGGTTTTAAATTCTGAATTAATTCTAATTAAATTCTAATCGACTTTGTTAGGTCTTTTAGCAATATAATAACAATATAAAGGTGATTTTGAAGCTTGGAAAAGTATCTATTAGCAAGCTAAGGTGAGGAACCTTAACACCAAACTAAATTGGTTAATAAGAAACTGTTTTCTATTTCTTGAGTCCTATGCTATGCTTGATCCTATGCGAATATGTTTGTAATGTGCATACAACATGCCATCCAATATTTCTATTATATGTTCATGCATATTTACTTTATTGTTTATACCATGATGATGATGATGATGATAGGAATAGGTATGTGCTTGTATGCGTGTGGTTGATGTGCTTGATGCGAGCGAGTATCAGGGGAGGTGTGATGAGAACGTCAATAAACGTTAACCTTTGACGGGTCTCAGCACTTTAGCTCTATCTCTAACTCAAGTCTTGTGCATTGGCATCGTCGTATCACCATTACTTTAGCAAAACTATTATGTCGTAGAGTATCAGGGGAGGTGGTCTCCGTCCTTGTAGTCTCTGACTCTACTGGGGGGCATTTGCTCTATCTCTATGGACATTCTGAGGGATGCTGGGGTGAGGCCTTGGATACACTGTTTGGCATTAGGATTGGTTAGTTGCGAGCCCAGTTTGCAGCCCTCGCCAACAGGGGCTTACGTGTTGGTTTGGCACTATATAGCAATAAACGTAACCTTTGTTATATAATGTTCATGGTTGGGTGCATGTGAGTTGACGATAAACGTGAATCTTCGGGTAACGTCACACTCGTGTATAGAGGCGGGGTCAATAAACGCGACCTTTGGCTACCTCAACCTTTCTATAGCATACTGGAAACTTTAAACCGGACCAAAGATATAAATTGACTTTTTGCATGCATATGTAATGTTGCATTGTTTTGGCTACTCACTGAGCCGTGTTGTTTGCTCACCCCTCGACGTCGAATATTTTTAGTTAATGATGCAGGTTACACAGTTGAAGACTATGTGAATGCTTCTACGTACGGGACGGTAGAAGCAATGGAAGCTGGAGCTGAAGATGATACACACGACTCTTCTTGCGAGTGCAACTCGTGTGTATTTGATTAGATATTTTTATAGGTTTCCTTATTGGATTTATAAGACATGTATCTGGTACTTAAATATTTATGTCTCAGTTGAAAACAGAATAATTTGCTATTAAATTAATGATATCATCTCAGTTGCTCAGTTTGTTTTATTATAGATTTTCCGCTATTGTGTATTACTCTGATTATGATTATGGATGTGTGAAAGTTTGGATAAAACGGGGATAGCCTATTCGAGATCCTGGTTGAACCGTTGGTTTGCTAGCGGTTCATCACACCATTCTGAACAGTACAGAATTGGGGTGTGACAACCCACCCCAGTCTGAATTCTTAATGGACATGTTTTGGGCTGGGCTTATAAAACCCGACACCGGTTTGGTCCGGACCGAAACCGGCCCAGACTGGCCCGTTGACACCCTTACATATAATGCCTCTCC
>CM053276.1:21116067-21190158 GCA_028583415.1 Protea cynaroides
ATATGTCAAATTTTCTCTAATATTCTCTAAAAATGTAGTAAACATTGATAGGGCATCTCACTATGTGGATTACTCACTCTGTATGAGTATATGGATGTAAACGTCCACCCTTCAACATAGCCATGAATGCCTGCTTCTAGTTTATTTGATTAAAGACCAATGTGTTCGGTATCACGATAACATCGAGGCACTTAGGTGACTTCACAGTAACCTTATACACTAACTTGCCAAATCCTACGTTCGTCATTGTCCTCTTAAACACCGGTGAAATATCGTTATCAGTGTACAAAAGTTCTATTGTCATGGAAGGATAATTCAAGCCAACAAATCTTTTTCCTATCCTATTTGTTTCGTAAAATTGACACCACTGCCAACAATTAGTGTTGCATTATAACTTCCTCTACATAGGAAGCTTATGTAGGATTCTAGGTTCACATCTTAAACCAAGCTAGGGTCAACCCTATTGAGTTTCCAACTGAAAAGTTTGAACTATTAAGTGAAGGGACTCTTAAGTATATAAGGGACTCAAGAATCACACTCCCCCTCACGTGTTGACCCTCTTATGGATGGTAGTACACGTGTCATGTGGTTCCTCTTTTGGGTGACCATATGGAATGAACCTAGAGCTCTAATACCATGTCATGTTTCTAACTCAATAGTTCAAACTATTATATATAGGGACTCTCAAGTATATAAGGCACCCAAGATTCACACTTCCCCTCACTTGTTGCCCTTTTTTTGGGTGGCAGTATACGGAGCATGTGGTTCCTCTTTTGGGTGACTTTAAGGAAGAGCCTTGAGCTCTAATACGAATACCATATCCATCACCTAGTCAATCTGACCTAACCCTTGACTAATACCTCCATCAATATTGGTAGAACTAATATAATTATTAATCTCCCTTGCTATAAATAGAATGTCAAAAAATATCCCATTAGATTCATTAGTTACATGAACTCTAGGGACATTAATGTTAATAAATTGGAAGTCAAAAATCTCACCTGTGGTCATTAAATTGCATTTCCTGAAAGTTTCTGAAATGTGTTGATCCATAAGGTTTTTTTGAAGGAAAGTCGCTAATGGAAACAAAAAATGACTATTATTTTGAAACAAAAGCTAATTAATAATTTTGATAAAACAAAGGTGTAAGACCCGCACTCCACTAACTCGATCTAACCGTGTCGTGTCTGGTCTTCCCATCATTGCTGGACCAAATGGATCGATCATGTGAAGAAGGATCACAAAATCAGGTATGAAAAATTGACTCAACACTCTAAGAACTATGCGTATGGTCGCATTCCTGGGTAGGTATGGCCAACCATACAATGAGAAACAAAGACCACTAAATAATACCCGTACGGTTGATGGTTTTGAGCATATGGTTGATGGATTCTGCGACTGTACGTCCGACCGTACAACCCCAAATTAGACTCCGAGTTTGGAAACTTTCCAAATTAACGAGAGATCTCTTTCCTATTATTGGAGAATTCTATATGGAGAGTTTTTCTCTATATAAATGATGTTCCTCAACCCTTTTTCAATCTTTTGGGACTTAATCATACCCTAGAGGAAGAAGAGGAAGAGAAGGAGAATGAGAGAAGACTAAGGAGAAGGCTGAGAGAAGAGTTCTACAGATTCTCTGCAACAAGTAAGGTATGGACCTTGTCTTTATAGCCTTAGAACATTAAGAGTGGGAAATTTTAGTGTAAATTACAAAATTAAATCCAATGTAAGGATTCAGTTGTGGGATTCTTTGAGCAAATCTCAGGAAGAGACCATGGAGAATAGGTTAGAGTAATTAGTTGGTAAAACTAAGGAATTTGGCCTTAGAATGATCATTAGGAAGGACCCTACTGAAGAGCCAAGAGGAAGAATTCGGATCGAAAGTAGAATTTGGTAAAAAAACCATATGGTCACAGCTATGGTCAACCATAGCATGACCAAAGTATCGACCATAGGCATTCAGGAAGAAGTCAAGAACCGTATGGTCGCAGGTATGGATGCATATAATGCGACCTTAGGGTATCAATCGTATGTAGTAAAGTCGACACAGCATGAGACCATAGGACCAATCAGACACCTATAAGTGATATGTTTCGATTTTTGACTATTGTAACATATTACATATGTACTCTAACTTAAACTCACACAAATTCTAGGGTATTAAATTGATTCAAAGAAAGTTACAAGGCTTGGAAGGAGATCGAGCTTTGCTAATAGGTGAGGGAACAAGACCTAAACTAATTGGATAATAATAAACTTATTATTTTATTGAGTTCAGTGCCATGATTGATTCTATGCGTGTATGCTGGTAATATGCATCTCATATGTCATCCAATATTTCTTCTATTACTGCTCATGCATATTTATTTCTACTTATTTATAACATGAGGATGACGATGATGCTAAGAATAGGCATGTGAATGTATGTATGTGGTTAGTATGTTGGATGCGAGTAGAGCATCAGGGGGAGGACGTGGCATTGTGGTCTCTGACCTGATCACCAGACTCTAGCTCTATCTCTACTCAAGTCATGTCCACTAATATCGTTGTATTGTCATTACCTTAGTAGAACTATTACGTCGTAGGACATTAGGGGAGGCGGTCTCGGACCGTGTGGTCTCTGACTCTACCAGGGGACCTTAGCTCTATCTCTATGGACATATTGAGAGACACTGGCAGTGAGGCCTTGGATACACTGGATGACACTAGGATTGATTAGTTGCGAATCCAGTTTACAAGCCCTCTCCAATAGGGACTTACTTGTTGATATGGGTAGGGCATTAGGGGAAGTATTGGCGGTGTGTAATCTGGACATTTTAGCTCTATCTCTATTCTATGGTGGGGTGGATGTGGACGATAATGGTGTTTGATCCATTGGGTGAGCTTACACACCCATGTATAGAGGTGCGATGGCCGCCAATCCTTTCTATAGCACATTGCGAACTTAAAAACTAGACCAAAGATATGAATTGAATGCATGCATATGTTTGTGCATTGTTTTGTTTGCTCACTGAGCTGTGATGTGTGCTCACCCTTTCGATGTCGAATATTTTTAATTGATGATGTAGGTCCTACTATTGAAGAATATGTGAACACGCCGTCGTACGTACACATGGCGCATGATCTGTCATGCGAGTGCAACCAATGTGTTTTTGATTAGTTAGTTATCTTTGAATACTGGAACAAGTAGTTGATTACTTATTTTATGTTTTGAGTTATTTGGAGATAACTTGATTAATTATCTATTCTATCACTGTTAGATGCTCAGTTTATTATCTATAAGACTTCTGCTTATTCGTTTATTATCTCTGATTACTATCATGGAATGTGTGTGTGGTTCAATATGGTGGGTACGACTTATACGAGATCTTGGTTGAACCTTTGGTTTATTGACGGGTTCATCACACTATTCTGGTTAGTTCCAGAATTGGGGTGTGACAAAGGAAGTCCAAAAAAAATCTCAATCTCATTGTTCAAGTTATAAATATGTTTAATGTATTCTAATATTTTCTAGGAAGATAGTAAACATTGATAGGGCTCCTCACTGTGTGGAATGAGTCACTCCATATTAGTAATTGTGATAGGGTTTTAAACTGAACAAATATGGATGTCAAGGTCCACCCTTTAACACAACCATGAATGATTGCTTCTGGTTCATCTGATCAAAGTCCAACATGTCTGGATTCACAATCACATCAAGGCCCTCTAGGGACTTCATGGTAACCTTGTACATTGACTTGGCGAATCCCACATTCGTCACTGTCCTCTCGAACATCATTGAAATATCGCTATCGGTGTATTGAAGCTCCATTGTCATGGAAGGATAATTCAAGCTATCAAAGCCTTTTGTCTTTCCTACTTGTTTCATGCAATTGACACCCTCACCAGCAATTAGTGTTGCATTGTAACCCTCTCTACATAGGAAGCTTATGTAGGATTCTAAATTCACATTATAAACCAAGCCACGGTTAATTGTGTTAAGTTTCCAACTGAAAAGTTTCAACTATTAGGTGAATGGACTCTCAAGTATAGAAGGCACCCAAGATTCACACTCTCCCTCACGTGTTGCCCTTTTAGGTGGAAGCACACATGGCATGTGGTTTATCTTCTGGGTCACCATAACGAAAAACCTAGAGCTCTGATACTGATACCATATTAAGTTTTCATCTTTAAGTGGAGAGACTTTCACATATATAAGGCACCCAAGGTTCTAGTCTTTAAGCGGACTATTCTAAACACTCACCCTCACGTATTTCCTACTTTAGGGTGGTAGTACATGTGGTACGTGGTTCGTGTTTTCAGTGACAGTACGGAGTGAACCCGAAGCTTTGATACCATGTTAAGTTTCAAACTCAAAAGTTTGTACTATTAAGTGAAGGGACTCAAGTATATAAGGCACCCAAGATCCAAAAAAAAGAAACAAGTCCAAAAAAGTATGACGGACAGATCTTTCTAAATCAAAATTGAAAGAGAAAAAAAATAGGAGCAACATACCTACAAGTTGATTGCAATGGTGGTCTCGGAAAATATGATTTCTACAAAATTAAAAAAAGCTGGTGGTCTCACCCTAGCTTTCTTTTTGCTTCTCTTTTCTCCTTGCAGCTCCTTCTCTCACTCAACTCGGCCGACTACCCAACCAGAAACCTAGAAGCCCCAAACGAACCCCCTTGCCATTCCTCTCTGATCTTCCTCTTATTCTCTTTTCTGTCTTGCTTGCTTACCCGATTCAGCCCTAGAAACCCAGAGAGGGTCTCTCAGTTCTCCCTCATAACGGCCCTCTCTTTCTCCTGTTCTTCTCTTCTCTTAGCAGCCATTAGACCTAGCTTCCCTCTCGATCTCCAAGCCCCTTCTTTCTTCTTATTCCTCCAAAAAACCACCTTGAAAAGCCAACCGAATCCCTTGATATCCTTTTACTTCTCTCCATAAAAAAAAAACTATGGCTCTCTTTCTCTCTCTCTCTCTCTCTCTCTCTCTCTCTCAAGGAAAAGAGTCTTAGCCATCAAGCCCATGCCCCCTCTCTTTTGTTTTTATTTTTTTTAGTTTAATTTTTTTTTTCAAAACCAAAAGTCTATTTCTACTTAACCCCTACCCCTAGGTTAGAGTACACTACCCTTACTCTTAAGGTGACACATAAGTGGGAACCTTGTTCCTCCACAATATCTCTTAAATAACTAACTTTTCGCCTGGTGCGTGGTTTTTCCACTTGGTGTGTGCCTCTTTCATCTATAAATCTTTCCCCCATCTTTCAGTTTCTCTTCGATCTATTCCCTACCTTCTCCTGCTGATTTTTCTCTCTTATTTCTTTAGTCTATTTCGTTCTATTTTTCTCCTTTGTTTTCTTTTGTTGTCTGGCTCTGTGATGAGTTATGGATCAGAATACATCTACAAGATTACAATAGAATATAGAACTCCCTGGCTCTAGTAAACAAGATCAACTAAGGCGCAAGCAAACTCTTGCAGAACTCCCAAAAAATCCTGTCGAAACCCTATTACTGGAAGACGAAGTGGAAGCAAACTCTGAGGATTTTGGTCAACTTACTTTGATAGGGAAAGTGATCACAGGAAAACCATATAGAAAGCAGGCAGTGTTTGAGGCTCTTCCGCTTGCATGGAACCTCATATATCCGATTGAAATTGCTTCGTTTGCAGTTGATACCTATACTTTCAAGTTTGGACATCTCCTAGATCTTCAGAACACGCTCAGAGAAGGCCCGTAGTCAGTTTCAGGTAATTTGATAGTGTTGGAAAAATGGAATGAGCTTCACGATTGGACTTTCAATAAAGTTGATATATGGATTCAAATCCATAATATCCCAGTTGAGTTTTTCTCAGAAAATTTGCTTTGAAATTTGTTTTACTCCTTGTCCAGTTACACAGATCATGATTATTGATGGTTTGTCAATGGGACAAAGAGTCCAGTATATTAGAGCAAGAACAAAGATAGATACATTCAAGCCACTGAAAACTTCTTTCAAAATCTAGAGGAAGAATGGACGGGAACATCTACTTGTTCTCAAATATGAGAGACTACCGATATATTGTCATTATTGTGATGTAATTGGTCATGACTATCTCAGATGCGAGTTGAGTTTCGAAGCAGGTTATCTTCATCGACAAAAGCATGGCTGCCTTCCGATAGATAAATGCTCATTTCTTCTAGTTCGACAGTTTAGTGATCTCATGGTCGTAGCTCCATCAACCAAATTGGTTGAGAAAGCAAAATTCATCAAGCAAAGTGTGTCAGAGGAACAGACTTCATCCACATCATGGAACCAGACCAGTTTGGCTGGAAGGAATGTCGGAGAAGATGAAACGTTTCATCAAAATCAGGTGATGACTCATGTTACCCCACCCATGCTAGCTAATGGTACTTCTTCATCTTCCCAGGTAAGAGTCAGTCAAACCTTGGGAAACAACAACAGTAACCAGAATATGAACCGTCAACAAGTAGCCTCTTGAATTCAAACTTACCACAATTCCCATGCATGAAATTAAATTCAAACCCTCTATTCCAAGAGTCACCTGACCAACCACAGCAACCAACTTTTCAGATTCCCAATCACCTACGATAGAATGGAGAATTTTCTCTAGCCATCATGCAGTTGATGCCTCGTTTCTCAAGAGTATCTTTAAAACAAGAGGAGAATAATAATGACTTACAATCACACCCTCTGTCCTCACCTCAGAATCCTACTAAAACCAGAAGCTCCCCCAACCAATCACTAGTTATTCTAGAAGGACAAGAGCTTGCTTTGGCCTTGACCAATATCGATCCAAGAACTTCGAGGGCTCCGTTTTCCCAATCTCCTCCGGATATGACTCAACACTAAGTTGCCATGGAAGAAAATGAGAACCAAATGGGTATGGCATCAAATAGGGAGGCCAGAAAAAGGTATTGACTCTTTCAACAGGATACCAGGAATCAACTCTCCATAAGCACTCGGCTTCAGAAGATCTCTTGTCACAACAGTATCAACAACAGCAAACCACGTTGGTTTATAATTACCAAAATACTCATAGTCCAATTCAACAAGGTATTAAGAGGGCTCGGTCCCCGCCTTCGGATTATGATCAGTTTGGAGAACAAGATGGTTATTTTTCATTGAATGGCCCCATGGTGGCTAGGGAGAATCAGCCCCATGAGTCATCATGAAAATCTTTAGTTGGAATTGTTACGGTCTGGGGAGTCTCTTGACAATTCAAACTCTAAAAAATCTCCTTCGAAAAGAGTATCCTAATTTCATGTTCATCATGGAAACTAAGAATAAGCAAGAGAAGGTGGAGAAATTTCTTCGTAGTATATAATGGAAAAACTTTTTCTGTGTTGACCCAATTGGATTATCAGGAGGTTTATTACTTTTATGGGATACAAATATCCAGATTGAGATATTATCCTCATCTTCCAGATTCATTGATATCCGGATTCAGCGTCCCCAACAATGGTCATGCTAACTTCCATATATGGTGAACCAAATAAAGATAAAAGGAGTGCGGAATGGCAGATTATTTACAGCCATTGTTTCCATGGCAGTGAGGACTGGTTGTGTTTAGGGGATTTTAACTCTTACTTGAGTTGGCATGAGAAGGCGGGAGGGAACCGATATCAAACGAATGACTGCTAGGAATTTTGAAATTTCTTTGATACATGTGGATTAATGGAAGTTCCTTTTAAAGGCCCAAAACTTACATGGAACAATAGAAGACATGGAAATGAAAACATTAGGGTCAAGCTTGATCGTGCTTTCTCTAGTGTCAGCTGGAGAAGTAGATTTGTAGTGTCAGTTGTCCTTGTCAAGCCTGCTTATGGCTCTGACCACAATCCAATCCTGTTAGAAACTCATGGGAGGATCTCTGGTGGAGTGAAACCTTTTAGGTTTGAAGCTATGTGACTTCAACACCCTGGATGGTCAAAAGTGGTGGACCGAGGTCTGAACCAACAGACAGGAGGGTGTGACTTTCATCTGTTGCACTAGAGATCTCAGAATTGTAAATTAGTTCTAAAACAATGGAATCGCACTACCTTTGGCCATGTCCAAGCAAACATATCTGCACTTGAAGATGATCTCTTGAATATCGAGAACCTTCCTCCCTCGAAGTTCAACTTAGCTAAGGAGATCGACATTATCAGAAATTTAGAAGCGGAGCTGTTAGAGGAAGAGATTATGTGGCACTAGAAATCTCACATTGATTGGCTAAATTGGGGGGACTCCAATACAAGTTTCTTCCATACGTCGACTTTGTAGAGAAGTAGGAACAAAATTCTCCAAATCAGGCTCAGCAAAGGAGAATGGACCGTAAGGACTCTCTAATCTTTGCCTAATTTTCTGCTTATTTTAGATCAACTTTTTCTTCCTCAAATGTGAATTCTTCCCATATTAGTGAGGTAACTAAATTAATTGAGCTAAAAATTTTGGAATTGAATAATGAAGATCTCTGTAGAATCCCAGATTGTGATGAGATCCTCTCAGCCTTAAAAATATGGCTCCTTATAAATCTCTGGGGCCCGATGGTTTCCCTCCGATTTTTTTCTAGAAATTCTGGGATACAATTAAGGAGACCGTTATAAATTTTGTGCAAGGTTTTTTCATTACTGGTATTATGCCGATGGAGCTTAATAGAACATATATAAGTTTAATTCCCAAGGTGGCCCACCCAGAATCAGTTAACTAGTATCAACTGATTAGTTTATGCGCTGTTGTGCACACCAAAATAATCTCCAAAATTTTCACCAATCAGTTAAAGCCTTTATTGGGAAATCTCATGGATCCTTCTCAATTGACATTTGTGCTAGATAGATCTATCTCTGACAACATTCTCGTTGCCCATGAGACCTTCAATTTTATTAAAAAAAGGAAAAAAGGGAAAAACTTGATTATGGTAATGAAAGTGGATATGCAGAAGGCATATGACGGATTAGAGTGGAATTTTATTGAGTCAGTCCTCTACAAATTTGGTTTTTCTGATAAATGGGTGTCTATGGTTATGCAGTGATATCTACTATACCATATGATCTTTTGATCAACGGTGCTGAGAAGATCAGTTTGTTCCTTTCAAGAAGAATGCATTAAGGTGATCCCTTCTCTCCAGCTCTCTTTATTATTTGTGGTCAAGTTTTATCATATATCATTAAGCAGGCTGAGAGAGATTAAGCCTTTAATGGAATTCAATTCCATAATTCCATACAGCCTGTCACACATCTCCTTTTCGTAAATGATTGCCTCCTGTTTTGTTAGGCTAATCTTAAACAAATCCCTTCTCTGAAATCTTGTTTAGATAGATATTGCATTGCTTTCGAGCAAAATGTGAATCTGAAAAAGTCTTCCCTTGTGTTTAGCCCAAATACTCCAGCAAAATTTAAAAGATGGTTCTCTAGAATTTAAAACATGCCCTATGGTGAGGGTCCCTCAAAATATTTGGGGTTACCTTCGGAGATTGGAATTTCAAAAAAAAGAAGCTTTCAATTCAATATTGGATCGTGCTCTCAACAAGCTTAATAGATAGAAGGCAAATACCCTTTTTTTAAAGGGAAAGAGACTCTAATCAAAGCTGCAGTTCTTCCCATATCAAATTTTGTAGCATCCCATTTCAAACTCCTGGCATCTTTTCATGAATCCATGCAGAAAGCTTCGGCTAACTTCTTCTGGAGCAATGGAGGTAAGAAAAACAATATTCATTGGCTATCTTGGGATAAACTCACACATTCTAAGGATTTCGAAGGATTGGGTATTAAGAACCCCAAAATTCATAATAAAGCTCTCTTAGCAAAATTAGCATTAGCATGGAAATTGTTAACAAATCCCGATTCCTTTTGGGCAAAAGTCATGAAATCTTTTTATTTTCTGAGGGAGGATTTCTTGAAAGCCAAACTTGGAAGTAGGCCATCTTGGGCCTGGAGGAGCATTCCTGAAGGTAGACAAGCTGTTTTAGATTGCATCATATGGCATATCAAGAAAGGAAATAAAGTCAAAATTTGGGAGGATCTGTGGGTCCCTTCCCTTCCAAATTTTTAGCTGTCTAACCATAATAGGAGTGTTACTTCCCTTACTTGGGTTTCAGAATTAATTGATCCCATTTCTAGATGCTGGAAGAAGGACATGATTTATTCTATATTCCTTCCAAATGAGGCAGAAGCTATTCTCAAAATTCATTTAAGTTTGTATCCTAAGGAAGATACTTATATTTGGGAAGCATCTCAAAGTGGTATTATTTCTGTTAAGTTAGCCTATTATATGTTGAAGAATAAAGCTGATGCGGAGCTTATGGATCATCCCTCTACTTCCAATGTCTCTAGATGGAAGCTTGGTCCCTAAGGAGGCTTGGAGATTAGTCTAGAAATGTAAAACTCTGCCAAAGATCAAGTCCTTCTTATGGAGGGCCTATGCCCATGGTCTAGCTTCTGGTTTTGATCTTCATCATCGGAATATTCCTATTAACATTTCATGCCCAAAGTGTGGCTGTGAAGTTGAGACGGTGGAACATATTCAATTCCAATGTCCCTTTACTCGTGCTATCTGGTTTGGGTCACCTATCAAGTATCATCCTTCTTTGGATAATGATTTCTCAGTTTCTAAATGGCTACAAAATTGAAGTAACATCACTAAAGACTCAAAATCAATTGGTAGGGTTGCTTTCAGCCTAACTTCCTTTGTTTGTTGACACATCTGGTTGGTTCAAAATGATTCCCAGTTTCAGCGAAGGATTTGGACCCCGATAGAAGTTATTCATCGAACTACTTCAGCATTCAATGAATTCACTGGACAGCATTTTTCTAACCACTCTTAGAATAAGCAGTCCACTCTCTCAGATAGTTTGAGTACTCAAATCTTCAGTCAAATTAGGTTGGTCTATTGTCAAAACGTATCGGATCCTTGACATACTTCTTCAATAAGGAAATATGAAATACGTCATGCACACTTGACATAGATGGTGGTAGTGCTAACTGGTAAGCCACTTTTCCATGCTTAGCTAGAATATCATATGGTCCGACATATCTCGGACTTAATTTCCCTTTATGTCCGAACCGTTTCAAACCTCGCATAGGCGATACTTTTAAGAATACTTTATCACCCATGACGAATTCAAGGTCTCGGCGTCGAGTATCTGCATATTGCTTCTGACGATTCTGAACTGTTCTCACTCTTTCCTTGATAATGTCGACCACTCGACAAGTCTCTTCAACAAATTCTAGTCCAACAATACTACGTTCTCTAACTTCATTCCAAAACAAAGGAGTTCGACACTTCCTGCCATACAGTGCTTCATAGGGTGACATCTGTATAGTAGCCTGCTAGCTATTGTTATAAGCGAACTCAATCAGTGGTAACTTTTCATCCCATGATCCTTTAAAATCAATTACACAAGCTCAGAGCATGTCTTCTAGAATCTGAATTGTATGCTCTGACTGTCCATCTGTCTGTGGATGGAATGCAGTACTAAACTTCAATGTTGTACCCATAGCCTTTTGTAATCCTTCCCAAAACTTTGAAGTAAATCATGGATCTCTATCGGACACAATGCTTTCAGGTACACTGTGTAATCGCACAATGTTATCCACATACAACTTAGCTAACCTCTCCAGTGTATACTGAGGTCGTATAGGTATAAAGCGAACTGTTTTAGTCAGGCGGTCTACAATCACCCAAACTGCATCAACTACTCGAGGGGTCAATGGTAATCCTGTGATGAAGTCCATAATGATGCAGTCCCATTTCCATGCTGGTTCCGGTAACGGTTGTAATAGTCCTGCCGGTCTTTATCGTTCAACCTTTACTTTCTGACAATTTAGGCATTGAGACACGAACTTAGCTACATCTGCTTTCATTCCTCTCCACCAATATAATTTCTTTATATCATGATACATTTTTATACTTACAGTATGTATCGAATAGGCAGTGGTATGAGCTTCCTTCATTAGTCGGTGTCTAATGTCCAAACTTTCTGTTTTAGGTACATATTCTTCCTTTGTACTTCAGTACCTTTTCTTCGTCCAAAGTGAAATTAGGGATAGTCCTACCTTTTTCAATGTCCTCTTGTACCATCCTTAGGTAAGGATCTGATTTGATAGCTGTCTTTACTTCATCAATTATATCTGGTATAATCTTCAATGCGGCGAACATATTTGCAAACCAATGGATAAACCTTTGGTTGGTTGATTCACCCGGTACATCTATCACAAACTGTTCGTTATCGTAATTGAACACTCTTCCAGTAGTACACAATGCAGCAGTGGTGCTAACCTCTTCTGGAGATTTCATCATTGCCTTTCTACTCAACACATCGGCTACTACATTAGCTTTCCCTGGATGATACTGGATATCACAATCATAGTCTTTCAATAATTTCAGCCATCTTCTTTGTCTCAAATTCAACTCCTTCTGATTAAATAGATAAGTAAGACTTTTATGGTCTGATTTAATCTGAAACTTCTTCCCGTACAGGTAATGTCTCCATATTTTGACAGCATGTACTACTGTCGCTAATTCTAAATCATGAGTGGGATAGTTCTTCTCATGTGTCTTTAATTTTCTTGAGGCATAAGCAATTACTTGTTCACCTTGCATAAGTACACATCCTAATCCTAGTCCTAACGCATCAGTGTACAAAATAAACGGCTGTCCTGGAATCGAAATGGTCAAGATTGGAGCGGATATCAATCTAGCCTTCAATGTTTGGAAACTCTTCTCGTACTTCTCAGTCCAAACAAACTTCTCGCCCTTCTTAGTCAAACTGGTAAGAGGTACGACAATTCGAGAATAGTCTTCCACAAATCATCGATAATACCCAGCTAGACCCAAGAAACTTCTAATTTCTGCAACGCTCTTCGGTGCTTCCCACTTCACGATAGCTTCGATCTTGCTAGGATCCACTTTAATTCCTTCAGCGGATACTATATGGCCTAGAAAAGCGACTTCCTTTAGCCAAAACTCACACTTTGTAAATTTAGCGTAGAGCTTCTCCTTCCGTAATCGCTGCAGAGCGGCGTTTAGATTCTTAATATGAGTTTCCTCGTCTTTGGAGTAGGCCAATATATCATCGATGAATACAATAATCGACATATCCAACATATCGTGGAATACCCGATTCATTAGTTCCATAAAGGTTGCTGGTGCATTCGTCAATCCGAAAGACATGATCAAAAATTCATAATGTCTATATCTGGTCCTAAATGCTGTCTTGGGAATATCACCATCTTTAATCTTTAGCTGATGGTAGCCTGACCGAAGATCGATCTTGGAGAACACTTTGGCACCTTGCAACTGATCGAACAAATCATCGATCCGAGGCAATGGATACCGATTCTTGATTGTCAGTTTATTCAATTCTCGGTAGTCTATACACAATCGAACACTACCGTCCTTCTTATTTACGAATAATACTGGCGCTCCCCATGGTGATATGCTAGGGTGAATGTAACCCTTGTCCAGCAGTTCTTGTAGTTGTACTTTCAATTCCTTCAGTTCAGTAGGAGCCATTCGATAAGGTGCTTTCGATACTGGTGCGGCTCCAGGTATAAGATCTTTAACAAACTCTGTAGCTCGGTCGGGTGGTAATCTTGGTAGTTCCTCAGGAAATACATCTGGAAAGTCATGCACGACATCAATATCTTCCATTCGTGGTGCTTCCTTGGTAAGGTCGACCACAGATACTAAATACCCGACTGCTCCTTTCTCGAGGCACTTCTTAGCCTTTAGCACAGAGAGTATGAGCTTTCGTTTACGGGGAAGTTTGGTTCCCAAAAAATTGAACTCTGCTGCATCTTTGTCTTTAAATGTCAGCTTCTTTTCGGCACACAATAGGTTTGTAGAATGCCGAGCTAACCAGTCCATTCCCAAGATGACGTCAAAGTTTACCATCTCAAGTTGGATCAAGGTTGTATCAAAAGTTTTTTCATCAATAAGAACTGGACATGGTCCATAACCTTTTTCTAACTCCACTTTTAATCCCATAGGTGATCGTACAAGCAGTTTGTAGTCTAAGGATTTAAGGGGTAGATTTAGCTTCTTTCCAAATGACACAGATATAAAAGAATGAGTAGCTCCTGAATCAAAGAGTACTCTGGTGGGAATGCCATTAATAGGTACGATACCTGTGATTTGTTTTGGTTTAGTCTACATGCTCATACATGTAATACAACTAACTAAAAAATTTTAAGTCATACCTGTGACCACATCAGGCGATGCGACAGCATCCTCAGATGTAACCGCGTAAACTCGTCCTTGATGTAGCTGCTTCTTGGGCTTAGGACATTCCCTTGCCATATGTCCCACTTGATTGCAGTTATAACATTTTATCCCTTCAGTAATTGGATTTTGTTGCTGTTGAGCTATGGGAGTAGTCTTGGTTGCAGTGGTAAAGCCTTGAGCACGGAAGGGTTTGAATGTCTTGTTATTCCCTCTGTTATAAGAATTTCCAGCTGACCTTTTTATACCTCTATTTTGCATGAAATAACTCTCCTTCTGGCTCGATTCTATAACTCGAACAATTTGTGCCGCTTCATTATAGATTTTCTTTTCAAGTCCCAGAACATGCTCGCAGATGTTTCCCCTAAGTCCCATGATGAACCTTCGGGTCTTGGTGTTTTCCTCTTGCATACTGGCGGGTGCAAAGAAGAACAGCTCCTCATAATGCTGTTGATTTGCATCCACGGTCATCTGCCCCTGATATAAACTCAGGAACTCTCTTTCCATAGAATATCTAATACTTCTAAGAAAGTACTTCTCAAAGAATGCCTCCTTATAAATATCCCAAGTTAGTTGGGCGTGCTTTGTTAATAAATATGTCCTGGTAGACCTCCACCAATGGTGTGCATCTCCTTTCAGCATAAAGGTGGCACACATCATTTTTTCTTCTTCATTTACTGTCATCATCATAAAATTTATTTGCCTTTCGTCAACCCAGTGTGCCGGCCATAAAGGATCTGCTTGCTTGCCATTAAATTCTTTGGGCTTCAGTTTAAGGAAACGCTCCACCAGTCTGGAGTGGTCTAGTTGTTGCGGGACATACGCCCCATACATAGGTGGTTGGTATTGATATCCACCTTGAGCTACCTCAGGATTTTATACTTGAGCCTGCATGATGGGAGTCTGAGGTGCGTGGGGTACTGTGTTACTTCTTCTTGGAGCTATGCTTGCCTGTCCTGCTGGCATTGGAGGTGTCTGTGCAGCTGGAAAAGTCATGCCTATGGCAGCTTGCATAGTAGCCTATGCCTATTGCATTTGCTGCAGCTGTTGGGCCAAGTTCAATACGACTGTAGCCAGGTCTGTAGGTGGAGCTGGCAGATTTGTAGGATTTGTCTGCCCATTAATGACGGACGGTGCCGTGTTCGTATTCCCCTATGTTTTCGGGTGTGTCTGGCTATCTTCCCCCACAGGTGGTGGTGGTGGGATAGAGTTATGGCTTTGTCTGGTTACTCTGTGTCTAACCATTATCTAATCTGGTAGTGGGATTGCCTAAAAGTCATTGAACACGTGAGGCAATCATTATATACTTCATTCTCATATTTTAAAACCACTAACAAATGCAAATTTCAAATTTTTTTCAGATCATTCTGTCGAAAATGTTGTATTTTCACTGTAGGGTCGATGGTGGGGGTCGATGGATGTCCGACCCTCAGTCTGCGACCCTGAGGAATCACTAATTCTTCCCGAGAGCCGGGGGTCGATGAGGGGGTCGGAGGATGTCCAACCCAGGGTGTGACCCCTGGTTCTCTGTCAGATTACTGAGAGCCGGGGGTCGAGGCGGGGGTCGATGGGTGGGTCGATGGTTTTGGTCGAATTCTCTGACCCCCGGACTAAAAATCAGATTTTTAAGTTCCGATTCTGAGTCCATTTCCCATTCTTTCTCCTCCGCTCCGACTCGTCTCGTCCCTTTGAGTTGCTACAGTGACAACTCTGATCCGTTGGTGGTTTGTGCTTCTCATTTCGACGTCTACACCTCCTCTACAGGTATATCTTCTATGTTTTCATGTTTTTAGGTTTCCTTACCTAGGTTTTTGCTCATATATCTCATTTTCTTCAAATTAAACTTTTCCAATCATAAAAATTCGATTTTTATTGGGAGATTTTATTGTTGGTGACTCAAGGAACGAAAGTCCTCAAAAATATTTGAGTTTCATCGGTTGGTTATCGAGAAACTCGAAATTTATCCTTTTTGCCCTAATTTGTCGAGATTTTGAATTTCTTGAAATTTCTTCCAATCCAATCTCATTAGCTAAAATTTCCAACTGTATGAGCCTTACAGGATAGTTTAGGATCTATGTAAGTCCTCCTGCCCATGTGTATGGGTGAAAAGTGAGGCTTTTGACCAATTTACGTCGTTATAATGTTGAAATTTTAGGTTTTTCATCTCTACTAAGCCATTATTTGTTTTTCTTTGTTATTTGCAGATACTATGGCTCGTACCAAGGTACCTAGTGTTCGCGACCGTCTTCACTTTTGTTCCAATGAATCCGAGACGCAATATGCCCGCTACGCTCGTAAGAAAGTAGAGGGAGGCCGCAAGGTGGACTTGGCTAGCCTGGCCTTATTCAATGTGGAGGGGGATTTTGGTGATATGGGTTGGCTCCCTATCATCACCTATGACGCCTGTACCTGTCCTGACTTGGTACGACAGTTCTATTGTAATCTCCAAGTGGTGGGGGATTACAATGACGTTGAGAGGGGTAGTGAGCTCAGGATCACTAGCTATGTCAAGGGAGTTGAGATTTCCTTTGACTATCGGCAGCTAGTGGACTCACTGGGTATCTCATATGACGGCTCCTCTGTATTCTGTGCCCCTGGAGAGCCCTAGTTCTTTTCATTATAGATGAGGGCCGAGATAGACCGTTAGCTCATCAGAGAGGATCGCTGGGAGATGAAAGCGAGTTATCTACGTTTAGATCCACGGGTGTACTGCAAGATTATTCAGCACAACCTGATACCGCAGAGTGGGCATTACGAGAGGGTCTCCCAGTTGACCCAGTATCTTCCGTACTATATATGCACTAGGCAACCCGTCTGCCTTCCTTACATCATCATGCGGACGATAATCAACGCTACGTTGCCCAGTCATACTGGCAACTTGCCTTATGGACTTGATGGATGAGAAGATTCAGGAGAAATCCTTCTCATCGCCTCTGGATTGGGAGGCCATCTCTAAGATGGGCATGCGGGATGTCCAAGTCAGCGATGAGGAGAGGAACGCGATGGTGAGCCCTCGCACTCGAGTGGAGATGGCTGACGCTGAAGTAGCAGCAGCAGCCGCTGGAGCGGGGGTTCATGGGGATGATGACGATCGTGCGTACATAGATGTGGATGTCATACCTCCTCCATCACCTACTCATGCTACGGAGCTGGTCCTTCTTCTTTCCTGGTCCTTCACATGCAGCTGGTCCTTCGTATGCACCTTCTAATGACATGATGGGGATATTGCATGAGATACGAGAGGCTTAGCACATGTCTGATCTGAGGATGGGAGAACTTCTAGAGGCTCAGCGCTTGTCCGATCAGCGGGTGGGAGAGCTTAGGGGTGCTTTCGGTAGCGTCGTGATGTCGACCCGAATAGGGTGGCTGATCTCAAAAGCTAAGTCTCGATACGACCCAAACGTGGTGCAAAGGATTAACGTTTGGTTGACTTGCTAGTCCCCATACCACCCACATAACCTAAATCATGAGCGGTGTGAGTGAACCGTCATTGAACCAGCGGTTCACACGGGATCTCGAATAGGCCGTGTCCACCCATACAAACCAATTACACATAACCACAATCGGAATATAAATATACAGCGGAAGACTTTAAATAGAATGAAGGAGTATCTATTGATAATTTAAATAAATATCCCATTATTCAAATTCAATCATAAAATAATAATCTTTTACATCTCTTAATAACAAACAAAAATAAGAGCCGAAATAAATAAATAAATCCAAATCACGGTAACCTTGAGAAGGGCACTCGCATGAGCGTCATGCTCGTCTTCTGCTTACATCACATCAACGTCGCGACACCACCATGCGCCGGGCGTTTACGTAATCATCCACGGTATAACCTGCATCCGGATCTAAAACAATGTATATACAAAGGGTGAGCACACAACACGTCTCGATAAGGCAATCGGAGCGGTTTCACAAGATTATGCATGAGTAACAATCATTTTATCTTTGTGGTCCGGTTTTAAGTTTGCAATGTGCTATAGAAAGGTTTGGTGGCCCCCGCACCTCTATACACGAGTGTGTGGCGTCGCCACGATAATCACACTACCACCAACCCACATGCACCCATCATGGAATAGAGATAGAGCTAAGGTATACCCGCACCTCCCCGATACTCTACCCATACCGGTACCTAAGCCCCTGCGGCCGGGGCTGCATAAGCCGGGCTCGCAACTAACCAATCCTATATGTCAACAATGTATGCTCTATCCCGGCCACGGCCGTCTACGGCATAGAGATAGAGCTAGGCGTGCGGGCCGGGTCGGAGACCTCCAAAACCTCACCTCCCCACGATACCCTATCCGCAACTAACCCACTAGGATAGAAACAATGCGCGGGGTAGACCCTATCCCAACACGACTCCCTACGGCATAGAGATAGAGCTAAAGCATCGTGGACAAGGCGGCGTCGACTCGGAATCCTCGGTACCACCCAACGATGGTCGGGACAACATCAATATCCGGAGACCAGCGTACCCACGATCTTCCCCGATACCCCTACCCGTACCAAGCATGTTAAGATAGAATACTACAAAAGGTGCCGGTGTGAAGAGCGATCCCGGGCCCATGCCCCCTCCACACACCAACGAAAACAATCACATGCCTAACAATCACATCCTATGAATGCATGAACAATAATAATAGCTGAAAGTAAAGGATGGCATGTGAATATGCACAAACATCACATCATAGATATTCAATGATTAACAGCGATTTCTTGTCCATTAATTATTAGGTTTAGGTCAGATTCCCTTACGGCGGCTCGTTCGATTACTTGCTCCGCGTCACAAGATCCAAGCGATAAGTCACGGCGTCCTACATAATATTAGGGTTTCATTAGAATATATTATTTAGGGTTTCATGTTGGTCGGAAACCAACATGGTCACAAAATACCCTCAGAGGTGGCCCGGTGGCATGTACCGGTCGCGGCTCCGTGGGAAGGCTGGCGGCCGGTATGGTCAGCCGGTCCCCCACGGATAACCTCCAGAGGTAGCGGTCGCAACATACCGGTCGCACTATGTGCAGCCGGTATAGTCGGCCCGGTATGTCTCGGGAAGACCATACATGGGTTCTTATTTGCCGTCGATCATCCTCCATGGATTTTCGGGGTTTCTCCTATCCATCCTAAGTCTGGGCTTTGAGTTAGAGCTATCCCCAACTCATTCGAGTCTCGTTTCGATGAATATCATCTCGAAACTTCGAATCTAGGGTTTGGCGGCAACTTAGGGTTTATTGGCCAATTTAGGGTTTTAGATCAATACCTACTTTGCATGGTATTGATCCACCCACATAACTAACATAGGGTAAGAAGATGGATTCAAACACTTACCGTTGGCGGGCGTAGCGAGCTTCGTCAAGCGGTAATGGCGGCACCTCCTTCTTCTTCCTAGCTCCTTCTCTCCTTTCCAAGCTCTTTCTCTTCTCTAGGGTTTGTGAGAGACAATGGAAAGGATTTGGGGGGTTTAAGGGTGTATTTATAGGCTAGAAATAGGGTTTAGTAACCCTACTAGGATTAGGAAACTTCTAGGATTCGAAATCGGGAAAGCGGGACCCGCGAGAGACCAATTTCCAAATTCCCGCACATAGTTGTGCGAGGCCATACCGGTCGACCCGGTACCATCATCGGTACCATCGACCGGTATACCTAAAATCAGGTATAATTGGTCGACTTCGGTCCGATTTCGTACTGTTTGTTATCCGCTTGCCCGTCCGGCTCGGTGATGATCGGAAGACTGTCCGCGACACAAAACCAAGGTTTAGGCCGGGTTTTGAGTCCCGGGTCTTACAACTCCACCACCCTTAAAGACGGCCTCGAAATTTGAGCGTACCTTGATCGTCAAAAAGGTTAGGGTACTCCTTCCTCATCGCGCTCTCTTCTTCCCAAGTAATTTCCTCCACATTTTGGCTTCTCCAATGCACCTTTACATAGTGGATATCCTTGGTTCGAAGTTGCTGAACTTTTCGGCTTGAGAGCATTACGGGCACCGCCGAAAGTTAAGTCTTCGGTCAAGTCACGGAGGATCGGCGCTCAAGATATGCGATGGATCTCGACATACTTCTTCGGTAATGATACATGGAACACATTATGGGCGCTGGACATAGATGGTGGTAGAGCCAATTGATATGCTACATTACCGCGTCGATTCAATATCTCATATGGTCCCACATACACGGGGCATAGCTTCCCCTTCTTACCAAACCGTTTCGGACCTCGCACCGGTGACACCTTCAAGAACACTTTGTCACCTTTGCAAACTCCGGATCTCGGCGTCGATTATGCGCATAGTGCTTACATCGAACTTGGCTGTCTTTACTCTCTCTTTGATCGATCAATCACTCGGCAAGTTTCTTCGACAAACTCCGGTCCTACAATTCTTCTTTCCCCACTTCATTCCATAACGAGAGGTGTACGACATTTTCTCCCATAGAGAGCTTCATATGGGGCCATCCCGGGGTGTAGCTGATAACTATTGTTGTAAGCAAACTCGATAAGTGATAGCTTCTCATCCCAAGCTCCTTTGAAATCTAATGCACAAGCTCGAAGCATATCTTCCAAAATTTGAATGGTTCGCTCATTCGTCCGTCCGTCCGAGGATGGAAAGCCGTCTTGAACTTCAACTTTGTTCCCATAGCTTTTACGTAATCCTTCCCGAATTTCGATGTAAAGCGGGGATCTCCGTCGGATACTATACTTTGCGGGCGCCATGAAGTCGACTATATTATCAACATATAACTTGGCCAGCTTCTCCATGGTATGCGAGGTCGACCGCAATACATCGAGCTGTCTTGGTGAGCCGATCTACTATAACCCAAAGCGCATCCGCGACCTTGGTGTCAAAGGTAAGCCCGGTGGCGAAATCCATAGTGATACAATCCCACTTCCATGCGGGTTACGGTAGTAACGGCTGTAGTAAACCTGCGGGTCTTTGTCTCTCGCTTTAACTTGTTGACAATTCGGACATTGAAACACGAAGCGAGCTATATCGGCTTTCATACCCCTCCACCAATAGAGTCTTCTTAGATCATGGTACATCTTGGTACTTCTGGATGTACCGAATATGGAGTGTAATGAGCTTGGGTCATAACTTCGGCCTCCGATATCGCGGTCTTCGCTCTCGGGTATACATACCCGTCCGCGATACTTGAGTACTTTGTGCGATTCCAAGGTAAAGTCGGGGTTACACGTACCCTTCTCTAAGTCTTCCGCCTTTGTCTCGAGATATGGATCTGTGGGATTGCTACCTTGACTTCATCAATTAGGCTCGGTGAGATCTTCAGTGCGGCGAACATCATAGTGAACTTATGAATCAAGCCTTGCTCAAGCCGGATCTTCTGCGGTTTCGATAATATGTTCTTCATCAATTTCCATCGAACTTCGAGGCTGCGGCACACAATGCGGCATTTGTACTCGGTCTGCCTCGGGTTTCGATGCCCACTTTGCGCTCAAGGCGTCGGCCACCACATTTGCTTTACGGGTGGTCTTGGATGTCGCAATCATAATCTTTTTAACAATTCCGGCCATCTTCTCTGTCTCATATTCGGATCCTTACGGTGAAGAGATACGTTAAGCTCTTGTGATCGACTTGATGCGAAACTTCTCACCGTACAAATAGTGTCTCCAAGTCTTGATTGCATGAATAACCGCTGCTAGCTCCAAGTCATGCGTAGGATAGTTCTTCTCATGCTCTTTTAAGCGTCTTGATGCGTAGCGATCCACATTCTCCTTGCATCAGAACACACCCAATACCCAACCACGAAGCATCCGTATATAGAGTAAGCGGTGCGCTTGGTTCGGGGATGGTCGGGATAGGTGCGGAGACAAGTCTTGACTTCAAAGTCTGGAAGCACTTCTCACACTCATCTGTCCATATAAATTTCTCTCCCTTCTTGGTCAATCGGTGAGTGGAACCGCGATCTGGAGTAATCTTCCACGAATCTTCTATAATAACCAGCCGACCCAAGGAAACTACGAATCTACGCAGCAGATTTTGGTGCTTCCCATCCTACTATAGCAGCTATCTTGCTTGGATCAACCTTGATACCGTCTCCGGATACAACATGGCCCAAGAAAGCCACTTCCTTCGGCCAAAACTTCGCACTTCTTGAATTTTGCATAAAGCCTCACATCCCTCGGCCGTTGTAGGGCTGCTCTCAAATCTGCGTTGTATGAGTCTCCATGTCCTTAGAGTAAATCAATATGTCGTCGATGAATACGATGACCGAAGTGTCCAACATGTCATGGAACACTTCGGTTCATCAGTTCCATAAGCGGCCATTTGGGCATTGGTCGGCCCGAAAGACATAACCGGAAACTCATAATGCCCATACCTCGTTCCGGCGGTCTTGAATATCTCCGGCCTTGATCTTCAATTGGTGATACCCGGTCGGAGATCGATCTTTGAAAAACCTTTGCACCTGCGGCTGATCGAGCGGATCATCGATCCTAGGCAAAGGATACCGATTCTTGATCGTCAACTTGTTCGGCTCCGCGATAGTCAATACATAGCCGTACACTTCCATCTTTCTTCTTGGCGAACAACACGGGTGCTCCCCCAAGGCGAAATACTAGGTCGTATGAAGCCCTTATCCAGCAATTCTTGTAATTGGGTCTTCGACTCCTTTAACTTTCGGTTGGGGCCATCTGTATGGCGCTTTAGGCACCGGGCCGACACGGTATAAGGTCTATCACAAATGCCGTAGCCACATGCGGTGGTAAGCTCGGAAGATCTTGCGGAAATACATCTGGAAACTCCCGAACCACCTCTATATCCTCCATCTTGAGTGACTCTGCTTTGTGAGGTCGGCTACGGATCTGAGATAACCCACTCCCCCCTTTCTCCAAGCATCTCTTAGTCTTTAGGGGCGGAGAGGATCAACTTTCGCTTCCTAGATAGCTTAATTCCAGCGAAGCTATATTCCTTTCCCTCTTTGTCGGTAAGCATAAGCTTCCTTTCACCACATAAAAGGGCGGCCGAATGATGGCCTAGCCAATCCATTCCTAAAATGACATCAAAATCTGCCATCTCAAGTATTACTAGGCTTGCTTCTAGGTCTCGGCCCTCGATACTTACGGGTACATGGTCCATAATGCTTGGTCAAAGCCACTTCGACTCCTAGTGGAGAGCGAACTATCAAGCTTGGGTTCAATTGCTTGATTGGTAACTCCATTCGCTTCCCAAGCGAAAGCGAAACAAAGGAGTGCGTGGCCCCGAGTCAAATAATACTCGGCGGGTAAACCCGGCTACATTTACAATTCTGGAATATATTGCCCCTTAGTTCTATATGCTCATGCAAGCCGAAAGAATAAACCAAATAGTAAGGGATAAAGTCGTACCGGTTACCACATCGGGTGATGCGGCTGCCTCTTCGGTGGTATTTGCATAAACTCCCGGCTTCTTTGGGGAGCTTGCTTCCTAGGTAGCGTGCGGTTCCTTGCAACATGTCCCGGTTCGTTGGCGGTTATAACACTTAATATTCGGGTTGGGTGCGGCTAATTGTGGCACGGTGGTGCCGGGTTGTTTCTCGCGAGTCTTTGTAGCGATCGCCCCCTGTATGGGCGGAATGGTCTAGTATTGCTGCCACCCGAGCTCTCTCCGGCCAGGTCTCTTCGCTCCCCTTGTTTCGGCGAAGAAGCTGTCCCTCGTTGGACTCTATCACCCTCGCAACCTGCCTTTGCCTCGTTGTAGGTCTTCTTATCCGGACCCAAAGGTGCTCTCTAATGCTTCCACGTAGTCCCATGGTGAACCTACGTATCTTTGTCTCCTCTTCCCGCATCTTGGCCGGTGCGAAGAAGAACGGCTCTTCGTACCTCTGTCGATAAGCATCTGGTCGGTCGGCCGACCTGCTTTGCGGGTTGAGAAACTCTCTCTCCATTTGATCTCACGAAGCTCTTTGGGGAGTATTTGTCGAAGTGAAACACAATGTTTAGTTCTCCAAATTTTGGAATTTTTCTCAATTTTTTTTTACTTTGGCTCTTTTGGGCGTACCGGTCGCAACATACCGGTCGCACACTGTGGAAATATCTTTGCGGCCGGTATAGTCGGCCGGTCAAAAATTAAATTTCCGGCCGAGACATAGCGGTCGCATGTCTATGAGATACCGGTCGCCACTGCTGTAGGCGGTGTTGCGACCGGTATAGTCGGCCCGGTCGGAAAAATTTTCTGGCCGGGACATAGCGGTCGCACACACGGGTTGATACCGGTCGGCCGGTATAGGCATAACCGTCGACCGGTATGCCCAAAATGGCTTTAAAATCGCGAAAAAGTGAGATTTTTCTCACTTTTCTTCTCTTCTTTCTCTCCGGTGGCGATTCCTCTCTGCGGGTTCGAGTTGCTACGATCCGGCCGGTGCTATTTGAGGCCGATTCCTTCCATTCAAGACCTAGCATATCGTCTCGGGGTAGGTCTCTACCCTCTCTCTCATATTTTTAGGAAATTTTCCATATCGTCTTTATGTAGAATTTTAGGTTTTTCTTTGTTCGAGATGTTTTTAACCGTAGGAATTCTTTTCCTTCGGCTTAGAAAGGGGGTTTAGGGACCCCCCAAGAGCAAAAGCCCTCAACCAATTTGGGGTTTCACCGAACGGTTTTTCATAAAAATCGAATTTTTCATCTTTTTTGACCTAGGTTTTTCAAAAATTTCAAAATTTTTTTTTCTAATTTTTCTTAATTCTTGAAATTTCTTGCAATTTCTTGTTATAATTGCTTGTGATTGGTTTATGGAAGAGTGTGGGGGTTACGTAAGTCCTCCTCCCCATGTTTTTGGGTGAGTTCGAGGCTTTTTCCCAATTTATAGCCGTTATCTTTGCCGAAATTTTGAAAATTTCTAACTTTTTTTCTCATTTTCTTTTGTTTTGCAGATTCTAAATGGCTCCTAGGCGCACCCTCGGGAAGCGATCACATGGTTCTAGTTCTCGGGTTCCCTCTCCACCTATCCCTCGGCTAGATGAGCTATGGTTTCGCTCTTTGGAAGCTCGGGCTCGGTTTCCTTGGTTTGATGACAAAGGGTATTATATCCGGGCGCCGGGTCAATGTGGGACAGTTGCACCGGTTCAATGTAGAGGCGGCTTTTGGCGCTCTAGGTTGGCTGCCGGTTATTTCCTACCCACAGAGACCACACGCCCTAACCTGGTCAAGCATTTTTATGCAAATTTGGAGCTCGAAGGGGATGTCGAAGACCCGAACCAGTGTAGGGATCTGCGCATCACCGGTTACGTCCGGGGTGTACATATTTCCTTCAACACCCCACCGGTTGGCTGATCTTCTTGGGGTTCCCAATGATGGGGATTTGGTGTCTTGCGCCCCCAAAGGCGAAAGGTTATTTAGCCCGAGGATTTGCGCCGGGAGATAGCGCATCGGATACTCAATCCCGGGGCTCCTATGAAGGCGGCTAGCTTGAGACCTATACCCCGGGTCTATAGCCGCATCATCCGGCCACGATATAGTGCCACGCAGGCGGTCACTACAATGAGTTGTCCCGGCTCACCCGATGCGTCACCTATTGCGTGCGCACGGAGAGCGGATCTCACTTCCATACCTCATCATCCGGACTATGCATCGGCGGCTGTGGCCGTCGGGCCAGCAACCTTCCCTATGGCCGTCTCGTCACTTTCCTTCTTCGCCGTCCGGGCGTGAGTTTAGAGGAGAGACGGCCGTCGGGGACTCCATGACCTCGACATCGGCCCGGGATCGCGATAAGCGGGATGCGGATGGTTGATCTGCCCGTTAGTGATGGCGAGTTGGAGGCTCGCCCTCGTCCACTTGGGAGAGAGTAGCGGCGGCGGCGGCGGCGGCGGCGCGGCAATCGCGGCCTATCGCGGCAGAGATGGGGGATGATGATGATGGCGATGTAGTTGGGGAAGCACCGGTGCCTGCCCCACGGCCTCCCCGTACCACCACCACCATCCGTTCCCATGGCTGGACCATCTCGGCCCCCTCCGGCTCGGTGTTGGGTATGTTTGCGAGATCGGGGACACCCGGAGGGTCATCCCGGAGTCTCGGCGGCGATGGGTCGGGGAGTTGGGGCCTTGGCTCGTGGTCTCCGGGTGACTCGGGACCGGGTGCATTGGCTTAGGGTCGCATCTGGCGGGACTATGACATAGCGGACCCCATTCCTCCCGGGCCTCCTACCCCATGATTTTCCATTTACTTTTCTTTTCATATGATTTGTTTATATAACGGGGTAACTTTCCGGTTTGTGGGCTGTACCCTGTAGCACTATTACATTTGATACTATTTTTTTCCATTTAATGAAAGTTTCATGGTTCTCCTATCTAGTGTATGTGCACATATTAGGTTTCATATTTAGAATAGTACATTATTCTCTTTCTTAGTCCGTCTCGGGTATCAAACAATGCTTAGGGTGTGTTTGTATTAAGATTTTTAAACTTCCTAACTCGGTTCATCGACCCCATTATGTGTAGCATGGTTTGTTGGAGCAGGCCCGGGAGCTCGATACCAAGTTGTCACACCCCAAATTCCGATCCAACGAGCGGTGTGAGTGAACCGTCATTGAACCAGCGGTTCACACGGGGATCTCGAATAGGCCGTGTCCACCCCATACAAACCAATTACACATAACCACAATCGGAATATAAATATACAGCGGAAGACTTTAAATAGAATGACCGAGTATCTATTGATAATTTAAATAAATATCCCATTATTCAAATTCAATCATAAAATAATAATCTTTTACATCTCTTAATAACAAACAAAAATAACTGAAATAAATAAATAAAACAAATCACGGTACACTTGAAAGGGCACTCGCATGAAGCGTCATGCTCGTCTCTCCGCCCGTACATCCAACAGCGTCGCACCACCACCATACGCGGGCGTTTACGTAATCGTCCACGGTATAACCTGCATCGGATCTAAAACAATGTATATACAAAGGGTGAGCACACAACACGTCTCGGTAAGGCCATCGAGGCGGTTTCACAAGATTATGCATGAGTAACAATCATTTTATCTTTGTGGTCGGTTTTAAGTTTGCAATGTGCTATAGAAAGGTTTGGTGGCCCCCGCACCTCTATACGAGTGTGTGGCGTCGCACGATAATCACACTACCACCAACCCACATACACCCATCATGGAATAGAGATAGAGCTAAGGTATACCCGCACCTCCCACGATACTCTACCCATACCGGTACCTAAGCCCCTGCGGCCGGGGCTGCAAAGCCGGGCTCGCAACTAACCAATCCTATATGTCAACAATGTATGCTCTATCCCGGCACGGCCGTCTACGGCATAGAGATAGAGCTAGGCGTGCGGGGCCGGGTCGGAGACCTCCAAGACCTCACCTCCCCACGATACCCTATCCGCAACTAACCCACTAGGATAGAAACAATGCGCGGTAGACCCTATCCCAACACGACTCCCTACGGCATAGAGATAGAGCTAAAGCATCGTGGACAAGGCAGGCGTCGACTCGGAATCCTCGGTACCACCCAGCGATGGTCGGGACAACATCAATATCGGAGACCAGCGTACCACGATCTTCCCCCGATACCCCACCCGTACCAAGCATGTTAAGATAGAATACTACAAAAGGTGCCGGTGTGAAGAGCGATCCGGGCCCATGCCCCCTCCACACACCAACGAAAACAATCACATGCCTAACAATCACATCCTATGAATGCATGAACAATAATAATAGCTGAAAGTAAAGGATGGCATGTGAATATGCACAAACATCACATCACAGATATTCAATGATTAACAACGATTTCTTGTCCATTAATTATTAGGTTTAGGTCAGATTCCCTTACGGCGCTCGTTCGATAACTTGCTCCACGTCACAAGATCCAAGCGATAAGTCCACGGCGTCCTACATAATATTAGGGTTTCATTAGAATATATTATTTAGGGTTTCATGTTGGTCGGAAACCAACAGGAGATCACAAAATACCCTCACGAGCCGGCCGGTGGCATGTACCGGTCGCGGCTCTAGTGGGAAAAGCTTGGCGACCGGTATGGTCAGCCGGTCCCCCCACGGATAACCTCCGAGAGGTAGCGGTCGCAACATACCGGTCGCACTATGTGCAACCGGTATAGTCGGCCGGTATGTCTCGGAAGACCATACATGGGTTCTTATTGCCGTCGATCATCCTCCATGGATTTTCGGGGTTTCTCCTATCCATCCTAAGTCTAGGCTTTGAGTTAGGGCTATCCCCAACTCATTCAAGTCTCGTTTCGATGAATATCATCTCGAAGCTTCGAATCTAGGGTTTGGCGGCAACTTAGGGTTTATTGGCCAATTTAGGGTTTTAGATCAATACCTACTTTGCATGGTATTGATCCACCCACATAACTAACATAGGGTAAGAAGATGGATTCAAACACTTACCGTTGACAGGCGTAGCGAGTGCTTCGTCAAGCGGTAATGGCGGCACCTCCTTCTTCTTCCTAGCTCCTTCTCCTCTCCAAGCTCTTTCTCTTCTCTAGGGTTTGTGAGAGACAATGGAAAGGATTTGAGGGGTTTAAGGGTGTATTTATAGGCTAGAAATAGGGTTTAGTAACCCTACTAGGATTAGGAAACTTCTAGGATTCGAAATCGGGAAAGCGGGACCCGAGAGACCAATTTCCAAATTCCGCACATAGTCGTGCAGGCCATACCCGGTCGGCCGGTACCATCATCCGGTACCATCGACCGGTATACCTAAAATCAGGTATAATTTGGTCGACTTTGTTGTCCGATTTCGTAGCTCGTTTGTTATGCCGCTTGACACAAAACCAAGGGTTGGGCCGGTTTTCGAGGGCGGTCTTACACGTAAGCCGGTAGGGCTTGCAAACTAGGCCAAGCTACTAACCAATCCTAATGCCAAACAATGTACCCAAGGCCCTCCCGCGATCCCACAGGGCCATAGAGTTAGAGCTAAGGCCCCGGGTAAATTCGAGACTACAAGGACCGAGACCACCTCCCCGATACTCTACGACATAATAGTTCCGCTAAGGAAATGGCGATACGACGATGCCAATGCACAAGACTTGAGTTAGAGATAGAGCTAAAGTCTCGAGACCCGCCAAAGGTTAACGTTTATTGACGTTCTCATCACACCTCCCCGATACTCGCTCGCATCAAATACATCAACCACACACATACAAGCACATGCCTATTCCTATCATCATCATCATCATCATGTTATAAACCATAAAGTAAATATGCATGAACAAGTAATAGAAATATTGGATGGCATCTTTGTATGCACATTACAAACATATTCGCATCGAATCAAGCATAGCATAGGACTCAAGAAATAGAAAATAGTTTATTATTAACCGATTAGTTTGGAGTTAAGGTTCCTCACCTTAGCTTGCTAAAAGATACTTTTCCAAGCTTTAGAATCACCGTTATAACGTTATTATATTGCTAGCAAACCTAACCAAGTCGATAGAATTTTATTAGAATTAATTCGGAATTTAAAACCATTATGTCAACTGAGGGTCGATGCTAGGGTCGATGCTAGGGTCGATGGGTCTATCGACCCTCCCTTCTTCTGGACTTCCCGAATGCTTGAGGGTCGATGGTCGAAACACCTAGGGTCGGATGGTCTATCGACCCTCGGTGCGACCCTCGATGCACTCCGGTCCAATTTCCACTTTTAAATCCATTCTTCGTGTTTGGGGTCCTATGGCTTGCTTCCTACATTCATTCAACGTTCATTCCATGGTCTAGAACCATGTATAATCCCATCTAAACAGTTTTTCGTGCATCCTCCTATGGTTTTCCATGAAAACCTAACCATGGATGGATGGTTTGGGTTTTCTCGGGATCACATTCTCATCGATAACTACCCTAAGGTCCGTAGAAACTCATGGAATTAGTATCCATACCACGAGAAGATTATTTTTCTCTGGAATTTCTTCTCTTTTTTGCTAAGTCTTCCTCCTTGTCTCCTTTCTTCCTCTTTTTCTTCTTCTCTCTTTCTCTCAATTCAATTAGGGTTGTGAAAGGAGTGAAAGTGGCTTAGGAACGTCCTTTAAATAGACTAGGAACATCCTAAATAAGTCCCATTGAGATTTGGAAAGAATCCCACTAGAAAATTAGGAAATTTTCTAATTTCTATATTCATTAGAAACCGAGGGTCGATGGGAGGGTCGATGATCCCGTCGACCCTAGGGTCTTAAGCTGTCCGACCCTCCCTTCAAATCTGAGGGTCGACTTTCTGTTTTGGGAGGTCTGACCCTACTTGGCTGGGTATGCGACCCTCCCCTAAAATTAAGTGTTTTTGGGCCGATTTTATACCTGGGATCTCGATCTCCATCACGCCCTTGGTCCACTTGACTCGTCCATGATGGCTAAACCTGGTTCAAGGTGGTAAGACCGGGTTAGTTTGACACGGGTCTTACAACTCCCCCCAACTTATAAAAATTTCGTCCTCGAAATTGTACGTACCTTCTGAATCAAACAAGTGAGGGTATTGCTTTCGCATAACATTCTCTTCTTCCCATGTAACTTCTTCCATGTCTCTACTTTTCCATGTGACCTTAACATAGTAGATATCTCTATTGCGTAGACGTTGAACCTTTCGAATTTTCCTTTCTGTCCGAATCTCTTCAATCCTCTCATAGGTGATACTTTCAAAAATACTTTATCACCTACGACGAACTCTAGATCTCTTCGTCGAGTATCTGTATATTGCTTCTGACGGTTCTGAGCTGTTTTCACTCTCTCCTTGATGATGCCGACCACTTGACAAGTCTCTTCAACAAATTCCGGTCCAACAATACTACGTTCTCCAACTACATTCCAAAACAAGGGGGTTCGACACTTCCCCGCCATACAGGTGCTTCATAAGGTGACATTCGTATAGTAGCCCCGATAAAGTTGTTATTGTAAGCGAACTCGATCAATGGTAACTTTTCGTCCCATGATCCCTTGAAATCAATCACACATGCTCGTAGCATATCTTCTAGAATCTAGATTATGCGCTCCATTGTCCGTGCATCCGTGGGTGGAATGCGATCTGAACTTCAATGTTGTACCCATAGCCTTTTGCAGTCCGTCCCAAAATTTATAAGTAAATCGTGGATCTCTATCGGACACAATAATTTCGGGTACACCGTGTAACCGAACAATATTATCCACATACAGCTTTGCTAACCTTTCCAGTGTATATACTAGGGTCGTATCGGTATGAAGCGAGCTGTCATAGTCGACGGTCCACAATCACCCAAACTGCGTCAACTACTCGAGGAGTCAATGGTAGTCCCGTGACGAAGTCCATAGTGATGCGGTCACATTTTCATGCTTGGTTCCGGTAATGGTCGTAATGCTGATCTGCGGGTCTTTGTAGTTCCGCCTTTACCTTCGACAATTTAGGCATTGAGACACGAACTTGGCTACATCCGCCTTCATTCCCCTCCACCAATACAGTTTCTTTAGATCATGATACATTTTTGTACTTCCGGGATGTATCGAGTAGATGGTGGTATGGGCTTCCTTCATCGGTCGGTGTCTAATGTCCATATTTTCTGTTTCAGGTACACATATTCTCCCTTTATATTTCAGTACCTTCTCGTTATCTAAGGTGAACTCAGAGTTGGTCCTACCTTTCTCAATATCTTCTTGTACTGTTCTCAGATAAGGATCTGCTTCGATAGCTATCTTCACTTCAACCACTATATCCGGTAAAATCTTCAATGCCACGAACATATTCGAAAACCGATGAATAAACCCTTGGTTGGCTGGTCCATCCATTGTATCTATCACATATTGTTCGTTGCCGTGATTGAACACCATTCCGTTGGTATACATTGCTGCAGTCGTGCTAGTTTCTCCTTAAGATTTTATCATTGTTTTCCTGCTCAATGCATCCGCTACCACGTTCGCTTTTCCCGGATGATACTAGATATCACAATCATAGTCTTTCAATAGTTCCAGCCATCTTCTTTGTCTCATATTCAACTCCTTCTGATTAAATAGATAAATAAAACTTTTATGGTCCGACTTAATCTGAAATTTCTCTCCGTATAGGTAGTGTCTCCATATCTTGACAGCATGTACTACTGCCGCTAACTCCAAATCATGAGTGGGGCAATTTTTCTCATGTACCTTCAACTGTCTCGATGCATATGCAACTACTTGTTCTACTTGCATAAGCACACATCCTAGTCCCAATCCCGATGCATCAGTGTATAAGGTAAATGTCTGTCCTGGAACGGGAATGGTCAAAATTGGGGCGGATATCAATCTGGTCTTTAGTGTTTGAAAACTCTTTTCACACTTATCCGTCCATACAAATTTTTCTCCTTTCTTGGTCAAACTGGTGAGAGGTACGGCAATCCGAGAATAGTCTTCTACGAATCTCCGATAATATCCAGCTAGACCCAGAAAACTTCTAATTTCTGAAACACTCTTTGGTGCTTCCCACTTTACGATAGCCTCGATCTTACTGGGGTCCACTTTGATTCCTTCAGCGGATACTACATGGCCTAAAAAAGCAACTTCACTTAGCCAAAACTCACACTTCGAAAATTTGGCGTATAACTTCTCTTTCCTTAAACGCTGTAGGGCTGCGTTTAGGTTCTTGACATAGGTTTCCTTGTCCTTAGAGTATACCAATATGTCATCAATAAATACTATAATCGACGTATCCAACATATCGTGGAAAACTCAGTTCATAAGTTCCATGAATGTTGTCGGTGCATTAGTTAATCCGAAGGACATCACTAAGAACTTATAATGTCCGTATCTTGTCCTGAAAGCTGTCTTCGGGATGTCACCTTCTTTAATCTTTAGTTGATTATAGCCTGATCGAAGATCGATCTTTGAAAATACCTTCGCTCCTTGGAACTGATCGAACAAGTCATCGATCCTGGGTAGTGGATATCGATTCTTGATGGTCAGTTTATTCAATTCTCGATAGTCGATGCATAATTGAACGCTACCATCCTTCTTCTTTACGAACAACACCGGTGGTCCCCATGGAGATATACTGGGTCTAATATAACCCTTATCCACAGTTCTTGTAATTGCACTTTTAATTCCTTCAGTTCAGTAGGAGCTATTCTATAAGGTGCTTTTGATATCGATACGGCTCCAGGTATCAGGTCTATTACAAACTCCGTGACACGGTCGGGCGGTAATCCGGGTAGTTCCTCCGAAAATACATCTGGGTAATCCCGCACGACGTCAATATCTTCCATTCGTGGCGCGTCCTTGGTTAGGTCGACCACTGATACTAGATATCCGACGGCTCCCTTTTCAAGACACTTCTTAGCCTTTAATGCTGAGAGTATGAGCTTGCGTCTCCTGGGAAGTTTGGTTCCCGAGAAACTGAATTCTGCTCCTTCTTTGTCTTTGAACGTTAGCTTCTTCTCGACGCATAACAGATTTACAGAATGCCGAGCTAACCAGTCCATTCCCAAGATGACGTCAAAGTCTGCCATCTCAAGTTGTATTAAAGTTGCATCCAAGGTTTTCTCGCCAATGAGAACTGGACATGGCCCATAACCTTTCTCTAATTCCACTTCTAATCCCATCGGTGACCATACAAGTAATTTGTAGTCTAATGTTTTGATGGGCAGATTGGTATTCTTTCCAAACGACACAGATATAAATGAATGAGTAGCTCCTGAATCAAAGAGTACTCTGGCGGGTACGCCATTTATAGGTACGATACCTGTGATTCGTTTTTACTTAGTCTACATGCTCAATCAAGTAATTATAATCTTAAAAGTTTAGGTCATACATGTGACCACATCGGGCGATGCGGCTGCATCCTATGATGTAACAGCATATACCCGTCCTTGATGTAACTGCTTCTTGGGTTTTGGACATTCTCTTGCCATATGCCCTGGTTGGTTGCAGTTATAACACTTCGGGGCTTGAATTTGGCTTTGGCTGTGGTTGAGCTCTTGAAGTAGGCTTCGATGGAGTAGCCAAATTCTGAGGACGAAAAGGTTTATACGTCCTATTATTGCCTCCGTTATACGAACTCCCAGCTGGCCTTTTGATGCCCTTGTTTTGAGTGAAATAACTCTCTTTCTGGCTCGATTCAATTACTCGAGCAATCTGGACAGTTTCGTTGTAGATTTTCTTCTCTAAGCCCAGAACGTTTTCTCTTATGCTTCCTCTTAGTCCCGCGACGAACCTACGGGTTTTTGTATCTTCTTCTTGCATGCTAGCCGGTGCGAAGAAAAACAGTTCTTAAATGCTTATTGTTGATACGAGTCTACGGACATCGCCCCTGAGTACGGACTCAAGAACTCTTTCTCCATTGAATCTCTGAAGCTCCTTGGGAAATACTTCTCGAAGAATGCTTCTTTATATATAGCCCATGTCAGTAGGGCGTGCTTGGTCAATAAGTACGTCTTTATGGATTTCCACCAATGGTGTGCGTCGCCTTTGAGCATGAAGGTGGCGCATAGTACTTTCTCTTCCTCAGTGATAGTCATCATAAGGATATGCCCCAAACATAGGGGGTGGATACGATAGTTCCCTTGGGCTGCTTACGGGACTTGCATTGGAATTGGTGCAGCCGGTTATTGAGGTGTGTCCGTTGAGCTGGGTGATTACCCACGGTGCTGCACTAGCTTGCCCGGTGTGCATGGTTGCAGCCGAGTGGCTTGAAACATAACTCCCATTGCAACCTGCATTTGAGCTTGTGCGTGTTGCATGTGCCGTAGCTGTTGTGCCGGATTCATAACCACATTTGTTAGCTCCGGTGGTGGAGGTGGCAAATTTGTAGGGCCTGCTGGTTCTGGATTATCCTGTGCATGGTTATTCTCTTGACTAGTCTCCTCCACTGGTGGTGGTGGTGGGACTGTATTTCGGGTCTGTCGGGTAACTCTACGTCCAAACATATTTCTTTTGAGATGGGTGGTGCCTGAAAATCATCCAAATCAGTGAGAAATCATTTATACTTCATGTAGGCACGCTAACCGATATAAAATTCAAAATCCCCAATTCATTCTGAAATAAATCTTTGTCTTTTCTATGCGGGGTCGATGGTGAGGGTTCTTTGGTATGTCCGACCACGGGTATTCGACCACGGGAATGACTTTGTTCTCCGAGAGCCGAGGGTCGATGCGGGCTCGATGGGTGTCCGACCCTCAGTCCGACCCTCGATTTTTATCCGATTCCCGAGCCGAGGGTCGATGGGAGGGTCGATCCGAGGGTCGATGGTGTCAGTCGAAATGTCCGACCCTCGGACCAAAAATCAGATTTTTAAGATCCGATTTTGGGTCATTTCTCACTATTCCTCCTCCGTTTCGACTCGCCTCCACTCTCTGAGTTGCTACAGTGCTACTCCACTATTCTTGGTTGGTTTAACTCCGGGTTTCGACGTCCACGTCATCCCTACAGGTATATCCTCTCACCTTTACCTGTTTTTTAGGTTTTCTTTTCTAGGTTTTTGCTCATTTAACTCGTATTTTCCAAATTAAACTTTTTCCAACCGTAAAAATTCGATTTTTATTGGGGGCTTTTGTTATTGGGGTCTTGAGGAGCGAAAGCCCTCAAAAATTTTTGAGTTTCATCGGTTGGTTATCGAGAAACTTAGAATTTTCTCTTTTTGCCCTAATTTGTCGACATTTTCGATTTTTTCTTGAATTTTTTCAAATTGGACATCGTCAGTTAAAATTTCCTACTGTAGGTGGATTGTATGATATGTTTTAACTTACGTAAGTCCTTATGCCCACTTATATGGTGAGGAATGGGCTTTTATTTTAAATTTTTCAGATTTTTATCCTATTAACTCCTTGTTTCCTTTCTCTTTCTTATTTTTTTTTTTGCAGATACTATGGCCCGTACCAAAGTGCCAAGATTGTGTGATCCACTTCGCTTCCGTTCCAATGAAGCAGAGGCACAGTATGCTTACTATGCCCGTAAGAAAGTGGAAGGGGGTCGCATGGTGAACTTGGCTGAGCTAGCCTTGTTCAATGTAGAGGGAGCATTTGGTGATATGGGGTGGCTCCTGTCATCACATACGATGCGTGCACTTATTCGGATTTGGTGCGCCAGTTTTATTGTAATCTCCAGGTGGTGGGGAATTACAATGACGTTGAGCACGGCCGGGAGTTGCGCATCACCAGCTACGTCAAGGGGGTGCACATCTCCTTTGATTATCGGCAGCTGGCGATCTGTTGGGCATTCCCTATGATGGCCCTATGGTGTCTTGTGCGCCGGGAGAGCCACGGTTTGTTGAGATGGAGATGAGGGCGAGATCGACAACCCGGTTGCTCCGTCCGATAGATGGCGAGATGAGGGCTTGCTACTTGCGTCCAGCTCCGCGGGTTTTACGCGAGATTATCCGGCATAATCTGATCCCGAGTGGGCATTATGAGAGGGTGTCTCGGCTGACCCGAGTTCTTGATCTATTGCATCCGCACTCGCCCGGCCCGGTCCGCCTTCCTTACATCATCATGCGGGCGATGATTAGTGCCACATTGTCCGGTCATAGGGGTAATCTACCCTATGGGCGCATGATTACCGTGCTCTCGACCCGTGCGGGGGTGGATGCGGTAGATGAGAAGATCCGGGGAGAAGACCTTCTCGTCGCCTCTAGATTGGGAGGCTATGCGCAGGATGGGGCTGCGAGATGCGGAGGTTAGCGATGAGGAGAGGAGGCGCGATGGTGCGCCCTCACACTCGGGTTGAGATGGTTGATCTGGAGGCCGCTGCTAGGGCTCGTGGGGATCCGGTCGATGATGATGATCGCTTATATATGGATGTCGATGCGATACCACCGCCATCACCCACGCATGCGGATAGGGCTGGTACTTTTGGCTGCGGCGGCTCGGTACCGGAGACCGGTCCTTCTCATGGGGCTGGTCCTTCACGCCCCCCGCCGATGACGTGTTGAGTCCGTTTCACGAGATTAGAGAGGCTCGGCGTGCATCGGATCCGAGGATAGGGGAGCTCCTAGACGCCCGGCCCCGGACTGATCAAAGGGTGGCTGATCTCACGGCTAGTCTGCGGATGACTCGGACCCGGGTGGCATGGTTGACTAGGGTCTATGCCGGGGACTATGACGGAGACCGTGAGGCACCGCCTCCTCCTTCGCCTCCCGGCTTCCCGATTGTATTTTATTTTTCTTGTACTACTGAGTAACTGTCGGGTTGTGGGACTGTACTGCCCTTTAGCGATGTATATACGTTTTGTTTCTTTTACTCATTGTATATAACTGGTTTTCCCTTTAATAGATGCATTATTCTCTTTTTAATTCGGTTTCAATCATCACTTGTGCTTACAAGTGTGTTTGTATTAAAGCTTTTAATTTATCCTATCTCGGTTCACAATGGTCTTGAATGCGTGTAAATTCGGCGGACAAAGCCCGAGAAGCTCGATACCAAGTTGTCACACCCCAATTCCACACTGTTCGGAATGGTGTGATGAACCGCTAAATAACCAACGGTTCAACCGGGATCTCTAATAGTCCATCCCCGCGTTATCCAAACTTTACACACATCCACAATCATAATCGAGTAAATACACAATAGCGGAAATCTTGTAAATAAATGAACCGAGAACTAAGGTGATACCATTCATTAAATAGTAAATTATTCCGTGTTTAAGCGAGACATAAATATTTAAGCACCAAATACATGTCTTATAAATCCAATAAAGAAACCTATAAAAATATCTAGTCAAATACACACGAGTTGCACTCGCAAGAGGAGTCGTGTGTATCATCTTCAGCTCCGGCGTCCATGGCTGCTATATTCCCGTATGTAGACGCGTTCATATAATCTTTGATTGTATAACCTGCATCATCAACTAAAAATATTCGACGTCGAGGGGGTGAGCACACAACACGGCTCAGTGAGTAGCCAAAACAATGCAACAATACATATGCATGCAAAAAATCAATTTATATCTTTGGTCCGGTTTATAGTTTGCAATGTGCAATAGAAAGGTTGGGTGGTCAAAGGTTAACGTTTATTGACACCGCCTCTATACACAGGGTGTGGAAGCCCGCCCGAAGGTTAACGTTTATCGTCGTCCCCATCCACCCTACCATAACATTATACAACAAAGGTTAACGTTTATTGCTATATAATGCTATACCAACACGTAAGCCCCTCTTAGCGAGGGCTTGCAAACTGGGCTCGCTGCTAACCAATCCTAATGCCAAAGGTGTATCCAAGGCCTCACCCCAGCATCCCTCGGAATGCCCATAGAGATAGAGCTAAGGCCCCCGGTAGAGTCGAGACTACAAGGACCGAGACCACCTCCCCGATACTCTACGACATAATAGTTCCGCTAAGGTAATGGCGATACGACGATGCCAATGCACAAGACTTGAGTTAGAGATAGAGCTAAAGTCTTTGAGACCCGCCAAAGGTTAACGTTTATTGATGTTCTCATCACACCTCCCCTGATACTCGCTCGCATCAAATACATCAACCACACACATACAATCACATGCCTATTTCTATCATCATCATCATCATCATGTTATAAACCATAAAGTAAATATGCATGAACAAGTAATAGAAATATTGGATGGCATGCTGTATGCACATTACAAACATATTCGCATCGAATCAAGCATAGCATAGGACTCAAGAAATAGAAAACAGTTTATTATTAACCGATTAGTTTGGAGTTAAGGTTCCTCACCTTAGCTTGCTAAAAGATACTTTTCCAAGCTTTAGAATCACCGTTATAACGTTATTATATTGCTAGCAAACCTAACCAAGTCAATAGAATTTAATTAGAATTAATTCAGAATTTAAAACCATTACGTCAGCGAGGGTCGATGCTAGGGTCGATGGGTCTATCGACCCTCCCCTTCCCTGAACTTCCGAATGCGAGGGTCGATGGTCAGAAACACCTAGGGTCGGATGGTCTATCGACCCTCGGTGCGACCCTCGATGCACTCTGGTCCAATTTCCACTTTTAAATCCATTCTTCGTGTTTGGGGTCCTATGGCTTGCTTCCTACATTCATTCAACAGTCATTCCATGGTCTAGAACCATGTATAATCCATCTAAACAGTTTTTCGTGCATCCTCCTATGGTTTTCCATGAAAACCTAACCATGGATGGATGGTTTGGGTTTCTCCGAGATCACATTCTCATCGATAACTACCCTAAGGTCTGTAGAAACTCATAGAATTAGTATCCATACCTGAGAAGATTATTTTTCTCTGGAATTTCTTCTCCTTTTTGCTAAGTCTTCCTCCTTGTCTCCTTTCTTCCTCTTTTCCTTCTTCTCTCTTTCTCTCAATTCAATTAGGGTTGTGAAAAGAGTGAAAGTGGCTTAGGAACGTCCTTTAAATAGACTAGGAACATCCTAAATAAGTCCCATTGAGATTTGGAAAGAATCCACTCGAAAATTAAGAAATTTCCTAATTTCTATATTCGACAGAAATCGAGGGTCGATGGGAGGGTCGATGATCCCGTCGACCCTAGGGTCTTAAGCTGTCCGACCCTCCCTTCAAATCTGAGGGTCTGACATTCTGTTTTGGGAGGTCTGACCCTACTTGGCTGGGTATGCGACCCTCCCCTAAAATTAAGTATTTTTGGGTCGATTTTATACTTGGGATCTCGATCTCCATCACGCCCTTGGTCCACTTGACTCGACCATGATGGGTAAACCTGGTTCAAGGTGGTAAGACCGGGTTAGTTTGACATGGGTCTTACACTACGTTGAGGACTATGATAGAGACCGTGAGGCACCGCCTCCCCCATCACCTCCAGTTTCTTGATGTATTTCTTTTATCTTTCTTTTGTACTTCAACGTAACTATCCGGGTTGTGGACTGTACTCTACTGTCATATATATAAACGTTTGCTCTTCTTTTGGTTGTATATAAATCTGTTTCTCATTTAATAGAAGTATTATTCTCTTTCAGTTTTGTCTCAAACAACACAGATTCTTATGGTGTGTTATTATTACATCTTTTAAATTTTTATCCTATCTCAGTTCACGAACTTTTATGGAAGTATACAGGTTTCACAGACAGGGCCTGAGATGCTCTGATACCAAGTTTGTCACACCCCAATTCTGTACTATTCAGAATGATGTGATAACCGCTAATAAATCAACGGTTCAACTAGGATCTCTAATAGGCTGTGTCTGTTGAAAATAAAACCATACACATCCACATTCATAATCAGAATAATTACACAATAGCGGAAGTTTTAATAATAAATGAACTGAGAAATCTAACTGTGATAATCATAAATAAAATATCAAGTTATTTTTGTATCAACTGAGACATAAATGAATAAAATATCAATTACATTCCTTTAATAATTCAAACAAAATTTAATCGAATATGCATGAGTTGCACTCGCATGAGGAGTCATGCGTACCCACTAAGTCTTCAGCTTCCATTGCCGCCACGTGCCCGTACACAGGAGCATTCATATAATCTTCGACAATAGTACATGCATCATCAACTAAAAATATTCGACGTCGAAAGGGTGAGCACACGTCATGACTCAGTGAGCAAACAAAACAATTCAAAAATCATATGCATGCATTCAATTCATATCTGTGGTCTGGTAAATAAGTTTGCAATGCGCTATAGAAAGGTTCGGTGGCCGCCTCACCTCTATACACAAGGTCAGAAGGCCCGCCCAAAGATCAACGTTTATTGTCGTCCCCATCCACCCTACAATGGAATAGAGATAGAGCTAAAGTGCTGAGGCCCGGCCTATGACACTTCCCCTGATACTCTACCCATATCAACACGTAAGCCCCTGCTGGCGAGGGCTTGCAAACTGGGCTCGCAACTAACCAATCCTAATGTCAAACAGTGTATCCAAGGCCTCACCCCAGCATCCCTCAATACGTCCATAGAGAAAGGACTAAGGCCCCCCCGCAGAATCAGAGACTACACGGTCTGAGACCACCTCCCCTCATACACTACGACGTAATAGCTCTGCTAAGGTAATGACGATACGACGATGTTAGTGGACAAGACTTGAGTTAGAGATAAAGCTAGAGTGCTAAGGCTCGACCTATGACACCCCCCCTGATACTCGCTCGCATCAAGCACACTAACCACACACATACATTCACATGTCTATTCCTATCATCATCATCATCATCATCATCATCATCATCATGTTATAAATAATAAATTTAAATATACATGAACAGTAATAATAGAAATATTGGATGACATGTTAAATGCACATGACAAACATACACGCATAGAATCAATCATGGCATTGGACTCAAGAAATAAAAATAGTTTATTATTAACCAATTAGTTTAGGTCTTGTTCCCTCACCTTTGTTTGATTGATCCTCTTTCAAGCTTTAAGAATCAACTTAATATCACTATTATATCACTAGAAAACCTAATCAAGTCGATAGAATTTAATTAAAATTAATTCTAATTTTTAAAATTTGCTGTTAACTGGGGGTCGCAGGATGGGTCATAAGTAGGGTAGCAGTTTTCTGCGATCCCCTATAGTAGGGTCGATGCCAGGGTCAGATGTTCCATCGACCCTGGGTGCGACCACCCCTTTCCTGGACTTCCCGAATACTGGGGGTCGATGCTAGGGTCTGGTAGGGTCGATTCTCCATCGACCCCACGTGCGACCCCCCGTGGGTTTAGTCGAGATTTTCATCCTACAGTCCTTTCTTTTGTGTTTGGGTCCTATGGCTTGCTTCTATAATCCATTCCATACATGTTCTATGGTTTATAACTATAGTTTATTCCTCTACATAGTTTTAATGATCTGCTCCATGGTTTTCCATTGAAACCTAACCATGGATGGATGATTTAGGTTTCTCCTAGATCATACCCTCTTCACTATCTACTCTAAGGTCTTAAGAAAATTCATGGAGATGGTATCCATACCTGAGAATTAGACTTGTTTCTCTGAAGCCTTCTCTTTGGTCTTGTTCTCTACTTTTCTTCTCTTCTCCTTCTCTTCTCCTTCTCTTCTCTTTCTCTCAATCCAATTAGGGTTCTAAAAGGAGTGAAAGAGGCTTAGGGACGTCCTATTTATAGAGTAGAAACTCTCAAAATAAGTCCCACTGAGCTTAGGAAAGAATCCCATTGAAATTTGTAAAGTTTCCAAATCACGATTTCTGTCGGCAGACTGGGGGTCAATGAGGGGGTCGAAGATCCCGTCGACTCCTGGTTCTAAATTGTCTGACCCCCGATTAGAAACTCAGGGTCTGACTTTTATATTGGGGGGTCCGACCCTGCCTAGCTGGGTGTGTGACCCTCCCCTCTATTTTCCCCTATTTTAGTGTTTTTGGGTCAGTTTAATACCTGGGATCGTTATCTCCTTCACGCACTTGGTCCATTGGGCACGACCATGATGGGTAAACTTGGTTCAAGGTGGTAAGACCAGTTAGTTCGATACAGGTTTTACAGTAGCTCTCCTTCTGGATCGACTTTATTACTCGAGTAATTTGTACTGCTTCATTATAGACCTTCTTTTCTAGTCCCAGAACATGCTCACGGATGCTTTCCCTGAGTCCCATGATGAACCTTCAGGTCTTAGTATTTTCTTCCTGCATGCTAGCGGGTGCAAAGAAAAATAGCTCCTCATAACGCTGTTGGTATGCATCCACAGTCATTTGCCCCTGATATAAACTTAGGAACTCTCTCTCCATAGAATCTCTGAAACTTCTGGGGAAGTACTTCTCAAACAATGCCTCTTTATATATATCCCAGGTCAATTGGGTGTGCTTTATTAATAGATAAGTCCGTGTGGACTTCCACCAGTGGTGTCCATCGCCTTTCAGCATGAAGGTTGCACACAGCACTTTCTCTTCCTCATTCACTGTCATCATCATAAATTTTTTTTCCATTTCATCAATCCAGTGTGCTGGCCACAAAGGATCTGCTGGCTTACCATTGTATTCTTTGGGCTTCATCTTCAGAAAATGCTCGATCAGTCGGGAGTGGTCCAGCTGATACGGAGCAGAGGCCCCATACATAGGTGGTTGATACAGGTAACGTCCTTGAGCTACCTCAGGATTCTGTACTTGAGCCAGCATGACTGGTGCTGAGGTGCGTGGGGTACCGTGTTACTTCCCCTTGATACTGTGCTGGCCTGCCCTGCTGGCATAGGTGTCGTGTGGGCAGCTGGAAAAGCCATCCCTATTGCAGCTTGCATATTGACTTGCACTTATTGTATTTGTTGCAGCTGTTGTGCCAAGTTCATTACGGTTGTAGCCAAATCTGTAGGTGGGGCTGACAAGTTTGTAGGATTTGCCTAGCCATTAATCACTGGCGGTGCTGTATTCAGATTCTCCTGTGCTTCATGGTGTCATGGTTGTCTTTCTCCACAGGTGGTGGTGGTGGAATTGGGTTACGGCCTCGTCTGGTCACCCTTCGCCCAGCCATTTCTTGTTCTGGTGATGATAGTGTCTGTAAACAATCATAGCACATGTGAGGCAATCAATATAAGTTGTTCTCAAGTCAAAAATCCAACTAATCAATATAATTTTCAAAAATTTTAGATCATTCTAACAAATATTGTATTTTCCATCGTAGGGTCGATGGTAGGGTCGGTCCTTATGCGACCCTAGGGTATGCGACCCTGAAGAAACACTGTCAGCTTACCGAGAGCCTAGGATCGATGGTAGGGTTGGTATATGTCCGACCCTAGGTCCGACCCCTAGTTCTCTGTCAGATCACCAGGAGGCTAGGGTCGATGGTATGGTCGGTAATTGTCCGACCCTAGGTCCGACCCCTAGTTCTCTGTCAGATCACCAAGAGGCTAGGGTCGATGGTAGGGTCTGACGTAGGGTCGCATGTCTTGGTCGAATTCTGCGACCCTATGATCCAGAATCAGGTTTTTAAACCCGATTTTGGATTCATTTCCCATTCTTTCTCCTTCCTTCCAACTCAACTCGGTTTCCTGAGTTGCTACAGTATCGACCCCTACCTGTTTAGTGATCATATCTTTCGTTCGTGACTCCCGCTCCTTCTCTTCAGGTATGCACTCTACTGTTTCACATTTTTAAAGCTTTTTAACTAGGTTTTTGTCCATTTACACCATTTTCTTCAAATTAAACTTTTTCTAACCGTAAAAATTTAATTTTTATTGGGGGCTTTTGCTATTGGTCACCCAATGGATGAAAGCCCTCAAAAATATTCGAGTTTCATTGGTTGGTTATCGAGAAACTTGAAATTTTCCATTTTTGACCTAATTTTCGAGATTTTTCAAATTTATTGAAATTTCTTCAAATTTGATTTTTCTAAATTAAATTTCCAACTGTACGAGCCTTGCAGGATAGTTTAGAACCTATGTAAAATCCTCCTACCCAAGTGTTTGGATGGAAAGTGAGGCTTTTGACCAATTTATGCCGTTATAATACCGAAATTTTTGGGTTTACACCATTACTGATCTATTATTTGTTTTTCTTTGTTTTGGCAGATAACATGGCTCGTACCAAGGTTCCTAGGGCTCATGACCCAGTTCGTTTCCGCTCCAATGAGGCCGAAGCTTAGTATGCTCACTATGAGCGTAAGAAAGTAGGGAGGTCGCTGTGTGGACTTGGCTAGTCTAGCCTTGTTTAACGTGGAGGGGACATTTGGTGACATGGGCTGGCTCCCTGTGATTACCTATGATGCTTGTACCCGTCCAGATTTGGTGAGACAGTTCTATTACAATCTCCAGGTAGTGGGGGATCGCAATGACACAGAGAGGGGTAGGGAGCTCAGGATCACGAGCTACGTCAAAGGGGTAGAGGTTTCCTTTGACTGTCAGCAGTTGGCTGATCTTTTGGGCATATCAAATGACGGCCCTTTGGTGTACTGTGCTCCCAGGGAGCCCCAGTTCTTTTCTTTGGAGATGCGTGCTGAGATTGACAGTCAGCTTATTAGAGACGATCGCTGGGAGATGAAAGCGATCAATCTACGTCCAGAGCCTCGGGTGTACTGCAAGATCATCCAGCACAACCTGATACCTCAAAGTGGAGACTATGAGAGGATCTCCCAGTTGACTCAGTATGTCCTCTACTGCATTTGCACTAGGCAGCCCGTCTGCCTACCTTACATTATCCTGAGGACGATGATCCGTGCTACGCTGCTTGGTTAGATAGGCAACCTGCCTTATGGACATCTGATCACTACTCTGCTCACCCGCCTAGGTGTTGATTTAGTGGATGAGATGATTCAGGAGAAGACCTTCTCATCGGTGCTGGACTAGGAGGCCATCTGTAGGATGGGTATGCTGGATGCTCAGGTCAGTGATGATGAGAGGAATGCTCTGGTGCGTCCTCGTACTCGGGTAGAGGTAGCAGACGTTGAGGCGGCAACAGTAGTAGCAGCCGGATCAGGGGTTCAAGGGGATGATGCTGAGGATGAGGATCGTATGTATATGGATGTAGATGCCATACCTCCTCCATCACCTCTACATTCTACTGGAGCTGGTCCATCTCGGGCTCCTTCACACATGACTGGTCCTTCACACCCACCATCTGATGATATGATGGGATTACTGCGTGAGATCAAAGAGGCTCAATGCGTGACGGACTTGAGAGTGGGAGAGCTTCTAGATGCTCAGCGCACGACAAATAGGAGAGTGGGTGAGCTTCTAGATGCTCAGCGTGCGTCTGATCAGTGGATGGCCGAGTTGACAGCTAGTCTCCAGACGACCCAGACTCAGGTAGCCTAGTTGACTAGAGTGTATGCTGAGGACTACGACAGAGATCGCGTGGCACCTCCTCCTCCATCACCTCCAGCTCCATGATGTATATTTTCTTTTATCTTTTTCTTTTGTACTACAGAGTAACTGTCCGGGTTGTGGACTGTACTCTGCTTTGGATATGTATAAACATGCTCTGATTTGATGTTATAAAACATGTTTCTCCTTTATAGGTGCATTATTCTCTTTCTTAATTTTGTCTCAAACAACACAGGTGCTTACAGTGTGTTCTTATTAAAGCTTTTAAATTTTATCCTAACTCAGTTCATGAACTTTTATGGAAATATACTGGTTTAATAGACAGGGCCTGAGAGCTCTGATACCAAGTTGTCACACCCCAATTCTGTACTATTCAAAATGGTGTGATGAACTGCTAATTAACCAACGGTTAAACCAGGATCTCGAATAGGCTGTATCCGTTTGCTTAAACCATACACATCCACAGTAATAATCAGAGTAAATACACAATAGCGAAAGTCTTTATACTAATGAACTGAGAGTTTAACAATTATAAAATAATAAATTATCCAATTATTCTCCATTGACTAAGACATAAAATTAAATATTTAATCAAATATTTAAATTATATTTCCTTAATAATAAAAATCTAATCGAAGACGCAAGAGTTGCACTCGCATGACGAATCATGCGATTCCACCATAACTTCAGCATCCATTGCCGCCGCATGTCCATACATAGGAGCATTTATGTAGTCTTCAACCGTGGTACCTGCATCATCAACTAAAAGCATTCGACGTCGAAAGGGTGAGCACACATCACGGCTTAGTGAGCAAACAAAACAGTGCAACAAACATATGCATGCATACAATTCATATCTTTGGTCTGGTTCATAAGTTTGCAATGTGCTATAGAAATGATAGGTGGCCGCTGCACCTCTATACACGAATGTGTGGAACCGCCCAATGGATCAAACACCATTGCCGCCCCCACATGCACCTACCATGGAATAGAGATAGAGCTAAAGCGCTTAGGACCGCATCGCATCACACTTCCCTGATGCTCTACCCATATCAATACGTAAGCCCCTATTGGCGAGGGTTTGTAAACTGGACTCGCAACTAACCAATCCTAATATCAAACAGTGTATCCAAGGCCTCACCCCAACATCCCTCAATACATCCATATAGATAGAATTATGGGCCCTTGGCAGAGTCAGAGACTACACGGTCCGAGACCACCTCCCCTGATGCCCTACGACGTAATAGTTCTGCTAAGATAATGGCGATACGACGATGCTAATGGACAAGACTTGAGTAGAGATAGAGCTAGAGTCTGATGACTAGGATGAACCACAGTGTCACGTCCTCCCCCTGATGCTCCACTCGCATCAAGCACACTAACCACACACATACATTCACATGCCTATTCCTAGCATCATAATCATCATCATGTTATAAATAAATTGAATTAAATATGTATGAACAGTAATAACAGGAATAGTAGATGACATATGATATGCACATTACAATCATACAATCATAGAATCATACATGGTATTGGACTCAATAAACGAAAATAGTTTATTATTAGCCAATTAGTTTAGGTCTTGTTCCCTCACCTTTGATTGAGTGTAGATCCTCGTTCAAGCTTTATGAATCACCCATAAATCACTAGAAAGACCTAACAAGTTGATAGATTTTAATTAGAAGTAATTCCAATAAATTTAGACTAGCTGAAATCATAGGGTCACAGGTAGGGTAGTACGTAGGGCCGGTTACCAATCGACCCTAAGGTGTAGGGTCGGACGTGGGGTCGATTATCAATCGACCCTATGTGCGACCACACCCTCCCTGGGACTTCCCAAAGGCATGTGATCGATCCTGTGGTCTTGTAGGTCCATTCTAAGATTGTTCTATGACTCATAACTATGATTTTTATACACTTTCCATTGCCTATGATGATTACTTCCATGGATTCCTTTGAAATTCATCCATAGATAGATGATTTGGGTTTCTCCTAATCCTAACTTCTTCATGTTCCATTATAGGCTCTTAATTTATGAAGAAAATTAGACTCATACCTGAAGTTGGCTGAGATTGAGAGGTTCCTCTGAAATTCCTCCTCTTCCATAGTCTTTTCTTCAATTTTCCTTCTCTTCTTCTTTTCCTTCTCCTTCTCTTTCTCTCACTTTCAATTAGGGTTCTAAAATGAGTGAAAGAGGCTAAGGGACGTCCTATTTATAGAGGAAAATCCTCCAAAATAAGTCCCATCGAGTTTAGAAAAGAACCCCTTAAAATTAGGAAAGTTTCCTAATTTACGGATTCTGTCTGCCCTCGTAGGGTCGCACGAAGGGTCGCAGGATCCGTCGACCCTACGTTTTTCTAGTCATGTGACCCTACGACTAGAAAATCATAGGTTGGACTTCTGTTGAGGTGGGGTCGACCCTACCTGTTTAGGCATGCGACTTACCCTCATATTTACTATTTTCTGGGTCAAACTCATACTTGGTCTTGTGATTTCCTTCACACACTTGGTCCATTTAGCTCGACCATGATAGGTAGACCTGAAACAAGATGGTAAGACCGATTAGTTTGGTACGGGTCTTACATATTGTCTCTAAGCAATGCGGGACTATTTTGATTACTCCCCCTCACGTGTTGCCCCTTTTCTGAATGACAGTACATGTAAGACCTTCACTCCATTAATGGGTCTAATCGTGTCATGTTAGATCTTTCCATCATTGCTGGATAGAGTGGACCAATTGTGTGAAGAAGGACCACGAGACCAAGTATGAGAATCGACTCAAAAACACTTAAAATCAAGTGTATGATCGACTACCTAGGTAGGTATGGTCGATCATACGATAAGAAACAAAGATCACTGACCAATAACCATACGGTCGATGTTTTTGACCGTATGGTTGATGGATTCTGCGATCGTATGTCTAACCGTACGATCCCAAATCAGACTCTGAGTTTGAAAACTTTTCAAATTCAGGGGGGGATTTCTTTTCTATTGTTAGAGAACTCTATATGGAGAGTTTTTCTCTATATAAAAGACATCCCTCAATCCTTTTTTACTATTTTAGAACATTATCAAACCCTAGAGGAAGAGAAGGAAAGAGAAGGAAGAGAAGGAGAAGGAGAGAAGACTAAGGAGAAGGCTAAGAGAAGAGTTCTACAGACTTTCTGCAACTAGTAAGGTATGAATCTTGTCTCTGAAGCCTTAGAACATCAAGAGTAGGAGTTTCTATTGAAAATTGTAATATCAAACCCAATGTAAGGATTCAGCTATGGAATTTTTTGAGCAAATCTCAAAAGGGAACCATAGAGAATTGATTAATGTAATTAGTTGATTAACTAAGAGAATTGACCTTTGGATGATCATTAGGAAGGACCCTATCGAGGAGCCAAGAGGAAGAACTCGGATTGAAAGTAGATTTTGATCAAGAAATTCGAATGGTCGTAGCTAAGATCGACCATAGCATGACCAGGGTATCGACCATAACAATTCGGGAAGAATTCAAGAATTGTATGGTCGCAGGTATGGTCGCATATAGTGCGACCGTAGGGTATCGACTGTACGAGGTAACGTCGACACAGTATGAGACCATAGGACTAATCAGATACCTATCAACGATCTATTTTTGATTTCTGACTACTGTAACATGTTACATATGAATCCTAACTTAAATCTATATAACTTTTAGGTTACTAAATTGATTCAAAGGAAGTTACAAGGCTTGGAAGGAGATCAAGTATTGTTAAAAGGTGAGGGAACAAGACCTAAACTAATTGGATAATAATAAATTATTTACTTTATGGAGTCCAATGCTATGATTGATTCTATGATTGTATGCTTGTAATGTGCATTTCACTTGTCATCCAATATTACTGTTATTACTGCTCACGTATATTTACTTCTGTCTACTTATAACATGATGATGCTGATGCTAAAAATAAACATGTGATTGTGTGTGTGGTTAGTGTGTTATATGCGAGTGGAACATCAAGGGGAGGACGTGGCACTGTGGCCTTTGGCCTGGTCACCAGACTTTAGCTCTATCTCTACTGAAGTCTTGTCCATTAACATCGTCTTATTGCCATTATCTTAGCAGAACTATTATTTTGTAAGGCATCAGGGGAGGTGGTCTTGGACCGTGTGGTCTCTGACTCTGTCGGGGACCTTAGCTCTATCTCTATGGACGTATTGAGGGATACAGAGGTGAAGCCTTGGATACATTGGATGGCATTAGGATTGGTTAGTTGCGAACCCAATTTGCAAGCCCTCTCTAATAGGGGCTTACGTGCTGGTATAAGTAGGGCATTAGGGGAAGTGTTGGCCGTCTGTGATATAGGCACTTTTGCTCTCTCTATTCCATGATGGGTTCATGTGGGACGACAATGGTATTTGATCCATTGGACGGATTCACACACTCTTGTATAAAGGTACGGTGGCAGCCAAACCTTTTTATAGCATGTTGCAAACTTAAAAACTAAACCAAAGATATTGAATTGAATGTATGCATATGTTTGCGTATTATTTTGTTTGCTCACTTAGTCGTGATGTGTGCTCACCTTTTTGACGTCGAATATTTTTAGTTGATGATGCAGGTCCTACTGTAGAAGACTACGTAAATGCGCCATCGTATGGACACATGGCGGATATGGATGTAGAAACTGTGGAAGATGCGGATGATCCATCATGCTAGTGCAACCAATGTGTTTTTGATTAGTTAGTTATAGTTGAGTATTGGAACATGTAATGGATTATTTACTTTTATGTCTTGAGTTATTGGAGATAATTGGATTAATTATTTATTCTATCACTGTTAGATGCTTTGTTTATTATCTATAAGACTTTTGCTTATTCATTTATTATTTTTGATTATTATCGTGGAATGTATGTGTTGTTTGATATGGTGGGTACGACCTATATGAGATCCTGGTTGAACCGTTGATTTATTGACGGTTCATAACATTACTCTGGTTAGCCCATAATTGGGGTGTGACAGTACAAATGGCATGTAGTTCCTCTTTTGGGTGACCATATGGAGTGAACTTGGAGTTCTGATACCATATTAAGTTTCAAATTCAAAAGTTTAAATTATTAAGTAAAAGGACTCTTGAGTATATATAAGGCACCCAATATTCACATGTTGCCCCTCTTTCGGGTGGTAGCACACATTGCACGTGGTCCCTCTTTTGGATGACCATAAGGAAGAACCTGATGCTCTGATACTGATACCATATCCCTCACTGGGTCAATTTGACCTGACCCGTAACTAATAGCTCTTTCATCAATATTGGTAGAACTAATATAATTATTAATCTCCCTTACTGCAAATAGAATGTCAAAAAAAAATTCCCGTTAGATTCATTAGTTACATAACTCTGGGGGCATTAATGTTAATCGATTAGAAGTCAAAAATCTCACCAGTGGTCTTGATAGTAGACATAATAGTTGTCGATGAGCAATCAGGGTGGAAGCTCTTTACGTAAACTACAACGGCTGCAACATGAAGGTATGCCATGGATGTTCCTGACATTATGTTATATGCATAGTTGGGTCTCAAATGGGTTGTCATTCAGCTTTACAAATATAGACCAAGCAACTAATTTTGACCTGGGTGAACTGAGATCAGGCTTCCCATCAATGAAATAAGCAACATTTTATTACACTATTAAGGCTTAAGACATTTGTTTGTCAGATTCCCGGTTAAGAGTAATGCTACAAAAGGATTTTTCTTTACAGCTCACCTACGGTGTCTCAATTGAAAAGTTAAGGCTTTGTTTGGTATGTATTCTTAGAACACATTCAGAGATTACAAAAATAGGGTACATGTATTCTCTTTCTTGAATCATGTAATGTGTTAAGAATATGCGGCCTATTCTGGAATGGGCTCTTTTGCCCATTCTGCCTTTGGATCCTAGATTGGAAATGCCTCTTCTTTGACCTAATTGCGTCCTATTTTAAGAATACATTCTCAGATTATGATAATGCAATAATCCAAGAAAACATATTAAACACAACCTAAAATTTGGAGTTCATGCATAGAAACAAAAGCAGGTTGATAGATTGATTAATGCATGAACCATTTCATAGTGCTAGCATTGCTTTTATATTAATTAAGATGGTAGTTAAGTTTAATGAGGATATGTGTGTGTGTGTGTGTGTGTGTGTGTGTGTGTGTGTGTGTGTGTGTGTGTGTGTGTGTGTGTGTGAGTGAGTGTGTGTGTGTGTGTGTGTGTGTATGTGTGTGTGTGTATGTGTGTACCTTGAGGATATTTCTACTCACTGTATTGGGTCCATGAGAGGCGAAGGTAGTAAAAAATGGAGCTTTCCATTCTACCGTCAAACTCTTTAACAGAGTTCCCTTGGTATTTATATGTTGAGTGGTGTATGCTTATGCTTGTTATCCTTCATCTCCTTATGTTGGACTCGGGGGGAGTTCTGTGATATTTTTATGTGTTGATATAATGATCTATTATTTTTTGGGCCCATGGGATTGGAAAGATGCGGTGGGCACTCCTATGTGGCATATCCCTTTGTATTTGTTGTCAAAGGGGGAGAAAGATCTCATGTGCAGAATAAGTTGCCAACAATTCCAAAGGGAGAGATTGTTGGACTTTGAGTTCTCATTGTTGGTAATTTGGCTGATGTGACAGTGTTTGTGAGGGTTCAGTTAAAGAAATCAGGAGAGAGAGTGTCAATGTGGGAGAGAGAGTGTCAATGTAGTGGCAAAGTTGGAGCAACCTCGAGCAACCTCGTAGTTGGATTTTACAGTATTCTACATCTCTTCTAGTGTGTCTCAGATGGCTTGCAATGAGTTAAATGCCATTCTACATCAAGAATTGATGATGTGACAGTAATACTGATGGTGTGACAGAGTTCAGAATCAAAAGAGAGAGCTATTGAAGAAATAGAGTCAAGAGAGAAAAGGAGGAGAGAGAATGAAGAGAGAGAGACTATATAGAGAGAAAGAGGAGAGAGAAAGATGTGGTGGGCCCCACTAGTCACTAGCCTGGCCAAGGGCCTCGGCACCATAGTGGCAGCCCCACATGGCCAGCCAGCCACATGGCCAGCCGCAAGGCACACTGCCAAGGCCATAGGTAGCAGCTTCCGGCCCTGTGCCACGCACAAGTGCAGCAGCACGCATGCCCAAGCGCATGGACCTGGCTGCACACAGCATGCCCCTCACATGCCTATCACCTGTTTTGATAAATTTCTAGAGAGAGAGTAAGCAAAGTTTTAGAGAGAGGACCTCTCGGGAAGATTGCCGCTGTAGGGTTTGTTTAATAAAAAAAAGTTACATAGGTGATTTCATAAGAAGACAGGGTTATTTTGGTCCAGTTAGAAAAGTGTAGATGCGAGATCGGTGATCAGAATGAAGCCACGACAGTTGGATTCTGATCTAACGGTTAAAAGAAATGCGAGATCTCATGCGTCGTAGTGGCAGCGTCAGATTCTCCCACGCAGACTATGATTGGACAGCTGCAGATTAATAAGTTGCGCCGCATCATATTGAAATTGCGCCTTGATTCTATGGTGCGCATCTACGGTGCAACGGCAAGATGGATGCTTATCGAAAGGCCTACATTAGAGCCGATTATGATTGACGCGATGAGGCCAATCCGACAAATGAAAGGCCATCCCACCTTTTTAAGGAAATCCGATGGCTAATAGAGAAGATCCCATCTCCGCCAATCGAAACTCGACAGCACAGGCGCGGGAGGCGATTCAGTATATCGTGGGCGAACGAAATCTACTGAAAAGATGCTATTTCCTAATATCTCATTGGCCGAACTTTAAACTTCCATAAGTCGGTCATCCGAGCTCCAAATCGGTCTGTTTAAGTTGCAGTTTCCATATTTTCGGATGCTCTATACATTGGGCGGTGTTGGGAGTCATAAAAATATAGAGAAAAATTGAAAAGAGCATTTTGAAGGCAGACAAAAGGTTTCTTAGGGTTTCGTACCCTGTGGGAGTGATCAATCATCAATTACCTCTTCTATGTGCATCAATGGAGTGCTAAATCCCTATAAGAGGTCAGTAGAGCTTTTATTTTTTCATTCATGGTGATTATGGGTTGTGTGGAAGAGATTGGAAGCCTGTAAGCGAGGTGTGCTCTGTGAATAAATCTCTATTATCATTGAAGGCTGTTGAAGAGTTCCTGAGAGCAGTGTGAAGCTTCAAAGAGATTTTTGGCCATTTAAAAGCATTGTTTGTGAGATTTTTCAATTCCTTATCTATTTATTCTTTCAATATATTGTATTCTAGCGTAGGTGAAAGTTGTTGAATACCTAGCTAGTGGGGAAAAATTGTAAGGCAATTCTATAAGCCTAAAAAATTGTTATTTGCTTCCCGTGGGTGCGGATTAAGCGTGGTGTGTGCAGTGGATGCTGAACACTGGCTGTTGTAGCCTGAATCTTGGTGTTGTTATATCCTCTCAGTTTTATTCTGAGAAAACCTAGGGTTAGTATCCTTGTCTTGTAAAAGACTAAAAGTTGAATGTTGAGTAAATATGGAGCCCGTTGGGCATTGCTCTGTGGACTAACCATCACACAATGTGTTGGTGAACCACGTAATATCCTTGTGTTCATTGTTTTATCTTTCTGGTATATTTTGGAGTGTATGGAATGGCTTGCAGGGTGGGTGTGCAAATCTGGTAGACCTGGCCACTAAGTGGTAGCGAGGTAGATTTGCATGCGCTTATATGTGTGTAAAGAATTAGATCTCCATCAGCTCTGGGCAACAGTGAAATAATTAGGGAGAATTTTCAGACACTGATTCACCCCCCTCTCAGTGTCATATCAAGTTCATCAGAAACAAAACACAGTGTCTAGATTTTCAGCTAAGGCAGAGTATCGTGCCTTGGCTATGTTAACTTGTGAGCTTTCATGGCTGAAATCTTTATTTACTGATCTTGGCCTATTACGTTCTTTTCCCATTTTGGTATTCTGTAATAACCAATCAGTAATCCATATTTCGGAAAATTCAGTCTTCCATGAGCGTACTAAACATTTAGAAGTGGATTGCCACTTCATTAGAGAAAAGATTCAGTGCGGTTTGATTCGCCCTCTACACATTAGATCTAAACTTCAACTGGCGGATATGCTCACCAAAGCACTGGGCCAAGGCCCACTTTCTTTTCTACTCAACAAGCTTGGATTACGATCTATATCTTCATCAGCTTGCGGGGGGATGTTAACATGACACAGACACGTGTCATGTCTATTGTTATTTAATAGTGTTATTAGGCCCACATGGTATTAGTGTAAAGCCGTATATATATACGACTGAATAGCGTAATTGTACTTTAACTTTTTCATTCTTTCAATTTTGAATCGATTGAGTTCTCAAGGCATCTTTCTCTATTCTTCCTGTTTACTACAAGACTTTCATCTTTTATCAAGATTCATTATATTCATGGTTTTGCTTAGATTATAGTACTTTGCTCCTATTACCTTCCTGATCACATTATCAAACCTAACAAGTCTCAATAGAGAGATGTCTTGTATTAAGTTTGTGAGTTAATTTCGAAGGGCCACTAAAGTTTGGTAGCCAAAGGACTTGAGCACTTAAAAGCCTGAGGTTTTAATGGCATTTTAGTAAATGTACTTCTATAAGTTTAGCTCTAAATTGATAGAGCAGCAAATTTTACCAACCATGTTGCTTTCTATTTCATTTTTTCTTTTGCATTGTGATTAGGATTTGAAATCTACAAAAGAGAGATATTACTTGTTGTAGCCCAGAAAATTGGGTCCAGTATTATGGCATGTGCCCTTCCACATGGCTGGGGGAGGCCCGTTTCACAATCAAAATTCCTGAAGCAATCAACTCAACACATTTAATAAACAAGTTCCATGGATCCATAGCTCATCTCTACCTTTTTATTTTGAAAAGATCGGTTGTATATCATCTTAATCACAAATTAGATTATTAACTAAATATATATGTAAATAAGTACTAAATAGAATTACGGATTTAATTATTTTGATCTTTCATATTACCTGTGTATAACAAACCCACAACAACGTTGCTCTCTTTATAGAATAATTCCTCTTTACTGTTAAAGGCATCCCTATAAAATCTCAGGATCTTGTCATGTAAAGCTTATATATTTTGTCTGAAAACACACATCAAACCCTCTCCTTCTTTGAAAATAATTCCAATACACGTAAGTACATATTTATATATCCATGTATCATTGATCTAAATAAATTACTCATCAGAATTTTCAAGTACCCTTTAATAGTTTTGCTTCCTCGGGCATCAGCATTGCTGCAAATGCATTGAAGCTCTTCCCATAGCTATGTATTATGGATTCTATTGCAATACTCTCTCACTATAAATCCCTATTGCAACGGATTATAATGCAATGCTCTCACTCCTTAACCGTAGGACAACAGCAATTTATGACTAATGACCTCCCTAGGACTCGTCTACGAGTCTCTCAAAAATCTCTATTGATGATCCATATGACCCACAACACTATGATCATGAGGAGCAACACCATCATTTAAGACAACACCCGTAAGATGAGATTAGAATAAAAGATTTCAATGGTTGATAAGACCCACAATTGTTTCGTGATTATGTGTGCCGTTGATAATTATTTTGATTTGTTAGACCTTCCCAAACCTCGAAAATTAAAATTAACACTAACCAAGCAAATAAGGAAAGTAAGGGAGTGGTGGAGTCACTATGAAGAAAGCTTAATCTAATCTCGATTGAAACCCATTACTTAAGAAGAAATGAAAGAATAACTCAATGAGAAATACATGCCATATGTGTATGGATTTTCACCATTTGTTGTAGAACCATGGTCATGGGGTCAAGGAGATGATTACGAGAGTTAAAACCCGCTGCTGCCTTGTTTCGATACCAATTGATGCAAGGCTTGGTTTAACAATCAATAGTAACTTTCTTGCTGATCTATAGTAAAAATCAATTACATAAGACTGAATGAGTGAATATATATATATATATATATATATATATATATATATATATACATATATATACTGTAACAAGATTACATATGAAAATATTACAAAACAAATCTGGATTATTTATTTTTATTATTTTTTAGTCTAATCTATTTCAATTTGGAAAGTATTATAATAATATTTATAGTACTAATACACATAGCATTTTTTTTTAATATAAGGCAACGGGAGGGCAGAGTCATCTCAATATATTATATGATAAAACACTACACAATATAAGGAAAGAGGGGGGTGTGGAAGATCGGTAATAAAGAAAGGAGGGAGGAAGCCGCATGGAGGTGGCTAAAAGAAAAGGAAAATACAGAGGGGGAAGATTCGAAGGGACTGAGAGAGAATGCGGCGGGAGAAGAGGGGTTTTGAGTTTTTTTTTTTTTTTTTTTTTTTTTCATGAAAAAAAGAAAAAGAAAAAAAAGTGATAGTTCCCTTTGAAATCCCACAGCATTGATCGGTTAGGCTCGGTTCATGTTCCTGTGTTGCTCTCTTTTCCTTTCCTTTGCTGTTGCATCCACTAATTATCCATTTATTTGGACCGAAGCTGGTAGAGTCCATTAATGCTTATTGTAGGTATTTCAGGTTTTAAACATATAACTATTGAATCAGATTGCTTACAAGTGATTGATTCTTTGCAGGGCAGAAAAACCTGATTTGGAGCATTTTGTAACTTCTGTGATATCGGATATTAGATGTATACTCTCTTCTGAAGGTTGTGCTTCAGATGTAAATGTAACCTTTAAACATGTTTCAAGGGAGGCCAATATAGTCACTCATACCTTTGCTAGAAAGGCTATAACTTGTAAAGGGGAGTTTAGTTGGCCAGAGTTCATTCGGCGGTTATCAGACTTGCTTTACGTAGATGCTGTAGTTACCCTCGTATTGAATAAATTTTTCTTTTACCAAAAAAAAAAAAAAAAAAAAAGAAAAGAAAAGGTATTTCAGGTTAATGTACATCACATCAGGGTTTTGGTTTTTTTAAGAACCATTAGATGGCTATTTGCGGTTTATTATTTACAGTTTGTTCCCATTCCTGTCGACCAGGAGTTTCATGATGAATCATTCTCATCATGTCCAACAATGATTGAAATTTTCGTTTATAAAGTGTCTATCTAATGGCAGAATTTATGTTCTTCTCGTAAATTAAGCCAATTTCAACATACAAATTCGTTTTGTCTCCGGTTTTTTCCTTGTTAATTTGTTGTTGTTATGAAGTGTTGTTCTTCATGTGAATGCCGATAAACTGATTTGATGTAGATCATCTATTTTGTTGCCTATTTTCTACTCATCTCATAGGATAAGCTCATTATTTTATTAACTTAGGATGGGCCCATTACCTTACTTTTTGCCAAGATAGAGTCAATTATCTGTTTTGTTTAGGATAAGTCCATCGGTTCACATTATTTTCTTTACTTTGGTCAAAGCCCAACCCAACATCTCAAGATGTTTGGATTCAGCCCATCATATCATTAGCCCATCATTTTATTTATTATTATTATTGAGACCTTAGCATCTTATATTTCATAATCTCGTTATGATTATTATGGATTGTTTTGAATGCAATGTTCGCTATAGATGGATCTCATGTGATGTCTGACGCAAATAGATTTTTTTCAAGTAGTTGTAAATGCTTAGCATGCATCGTTTACTTCATTATCTAAATTGCTTAATGGTGGGGACATCCTTCCAAGCACCCAAACATGATATCTTGCACGGGTTGATGGGAAATGCCCGATTTGTATGGCTGGTCGGCCACCCACCTGTAGATTAGGACGCGGGTTGAGTTAGTTTAGGGCTCTCCCAATCCCCTTCAAAAGTATCCCCACTCGTAATTGTTGTAACTTTAAAAACTACATGCACACATGGGCTACTGCACCCCACGTTGTATGAGCGGTTAGGTAATAATTGTTTGGAATAAAGCGAGACTCAAACGAGTCACTATTAGGAGAGACCCCCATTTCTTAGTGTTAATGTGCGGGCCCATTCTTTCTATTTGCCCTCTTTCTCACCCAAAGGTTGCGTCGGCTTCATTCGACACCTTTCTTTTGAATTAGTTTACGTTATACCCTATTTTTGTGGGCCATAGACCTGTTTAACAGCTGTGGACACAAACCCCCTTCTCGAACTACGTGAGGACCTGATTCTTGAGAGATTTATTCGTCTCCAAGATACCTAGGCAATTTGGAATACGTGTTCACACAATTCAGTCCAAATGATGTACCAGTCCAATTCGATATCATTTCCATTGTTTTCTTCGTACACCCACCTATTCTTGAACTACGTGAGAACTTGATTCTTGAGAGATTTATTCATCACCAAGTTACGTAAGCAATTTGGGACATGTGTACCCATAATTCGGTCCAAAGGTTGTACCTGTGCCTGTCTTATTTAGCATAATCATTTTTTTGGATTTCATTTACACCCCCTTTGGATTTGTGGACCATATACTTGATCATCGGTTATGGACACAAACCATTTGTTTGACCTGTTTGTTGCTTGTGGATCAGCTTCGAACTCAACCCCGCTGAACTATGTGGGCAGACTTGATACCTGGAGTTTCCCAGGATACGTAGGTAGTCTGGGATAGTGGTCCTAGATTCAGTCCCAATCGCTCACATGGGATTGATTCCTTCCTTTCTTTAATTCTCTTTTTTTTTTTTTTCCTAAATCTTTGTCAGGTCTTTAAAGCACAAATTTAGAGATCGGAGTATGCCTCTTTTATTTTATTTTTTTTCTTGAAACTTGGTCTTCACACTTCTTTAACTATTTCCAAACTTATCCCTTTCCGAAACCAGATGAAATGACACAAACCTTGAACTATGTTGGGGACTTGATTATCAAAACTCCTCTAAGATACTTAGGCAGTCTGGGATCCAAACCAGATTCGGTTCCACCTTTCAAATAATCGTTTTTCCCTTTTATTTCATTCATTCATTGATCACTTCATTAACTTTTTCATAGTTAATGTCTTTTTTGTTCCATCAATTTCATATCCTTATTATTATCATTAAATTTTATCATTGTTTATCAATTTTCCTTCTTCTATGCCTTCTTCATTCTGTCTTGCCATTTCGTCTTCCCATCATATGTGAGGGTTTCACCTGGTGAACGAAATGTTTGTGTGAGGTCCCATAGACCCTTAGGATTTGATAGACCAGTTTTATTGGCTAATTGGTCTGTTATCCGATTATATTTGATACCCACACTGGGATTTATTTTCTTCATTTACTTACGGACGTGCTTGGCTAAACAGTGCATGAATTAACATAGATATTTGATTTAGAAACCCCAAAACCAGTCAGCTTTGACCATGAACTGCCAAACATTGAAGTATAGGAAAGGGAAATAAAATATAGCATGGGAGACTGATCTTCGGATTGGGTGGTTTGGATACTTAACACCTTTCCAAACTGTAATCTCGACGCTTACCTGATATCTGTAAAAACCAATGCCAAAGTGTGGATACGAAGCATTAAACGTCTCTCCTAGTGAGATGACAGCATTAGAGGTCGTAGACCTTAATCTAGGTGGCAACTTCGATTATTTACCATCCATCGACGTGGGTGGAAGAGGTCAAAGGCGAAAGCCAATGATCCCTCTATTTTTAGGCGCCGCTTTACATTTTCAAGGGACGGGGGAAGAGAAGATTTTTTTTCCAATATCTTCATAGTTGTTACTAAAAGGCAAAGTTGACATTTTAGCAAGTTTACATCCACTACAAGACGACACATCACTACCATGTAAAGAAATTGTGTCCAAATGACCAATTGAAATTAATTTTTCCAAATTATTACAAGACATGTGACCCAGTCTAGAATGCCATAAATAAAAGAGAGAGGAATTACTGTTCAAATGAAAAAAAAAAAAAAAAAAGAAAAAAGAAGAAATAGGAATATCTAGTCTTTCTAAAACATAAGGATTGCCAACTCTATACCTAGTCTTAACCAGCTTCTGCGTTGTTCGATCCTACATAATACAACCAGAAGAAGAAAACAGAACATCATAACCAGAGTCGGCCAGTTGGCTAATAGACAACAAACCAAGAGATAATTAAGGAACATAGAATACATCACGTAAAGATAAACAGAGATGGAGGAGGGAAAAACAGAATCCACAGACTCAACAAGCATAGGAGAACCATTCACAGTTAAAATATTTACAGGGGAAGATGGCAAGTAACAATTACTTAGAAAGGAAATATTAAGAGTCATATGATGAAAAGAACCAGAATTAAAAATCCAATGATTAGAGGTTAAGTGAGAAATGGGGGACCTGATCAAACTTGAGTGAGCAGTAATCATGGCCAAAACATGCGTCTGATTCGAAGAGGAAGAAAGTAACATTAGATTGCAGTTGCTCAATCATACACTGAATCATGGATGCAGAGAGATGATCACTTGATGCTGGAGTTGCAAGTGCCATGGGACTTTGAGCAATTGTTAATAACCATGATGAGGGGGACCCTCTAAACTATTGGTTCTGAGTCGAGTAACGTCCCTTTTGAAGTTTGGGACTGCCAGATTTTCAATGCCCCCTTTGACAACAAAAATTGTGCTCATCAATTCCATCTTGACATTTGGATTTTCCAGTTTCCTGAACAAGATTAGATGTAGTAGTAGGTAGTAAAGGAGCAAATGAGGCTGCAAAGGTAGATGACTGGGAAGAATTAGAATGAGAAACCTTAAATCGAGTCTCTTTTGTGATCAGTTCACATATTGTAGCATCAACATATGGGAGAGGAGTTCAATGTAGAATATGCCTCTAAGAGGTTTAAATTGATCTCATAGGGCCATATAAAACTAAACCAATCGCTTTCTCTCCCTATATGCAAGACAGCTCTCTGAAGATTGAAGATCCTATGGTTCCATAAGTGTTAACTTATTCCCAATAATTTGTCATCTGATTGTAGAACTCTTTAATAATTTGCCATCTTGCTTTACACACTTTATTTCCATTTCCAATTGATATTGCTTAGCAAAATTGGATTTCAGATACATTTGACTAAGATAAGTCCAAACGTCCTTTGCAGTTTTATACTGGAGCATTTCATGCCAATACTAGGCTCAACAGAGTTATAAATCCAGGTTAGAATCTAAGCATTTTTCATCTCCCATTTTTCTATGGCTGTTGCATAAGTTTCTTCCTTGAGGTCAGTTGGTTTGAATGTTGAACCAGTCACATATGTCACACCCCAATTCCGGCTGAACCAGAAGTGTGAGTGAACTGGCTCTAAACCACGGTTCACACTAGGATCTCAATAGACCGTGTCAACCAATCATTCCCAAGCAGTCTAACAAAATCAGAGATATATTACATAGCAACGGAAATAAATAAATGAGCCGAGATCTAAATTGTAATTTAAATAAATATCCAACTTATTTCAGCATCCATCAAAATTTAAATAGTAATTATTACAATGCTTTAACTGAAAATAAACCTATCATTGAGAAAAGACACAGAACGAGCACTCATGACGCATCATGCTCGTCCTCCACTGTCTGGGTGTCCAGGGCGGCCACCTCCTCCTTGCTCCTTCTCAATTCTTCTCCAGACGGCTAGGGTGTTTGAGAAGGAGCAATGGAGTGTCTCCTTCTCTATTAATAGAGGGAGACCATCCATGGAAGGTTTTTCCTCAGAATGGAAACTTGGAAAGTTTCCATTCTGAGAGAAAGGCTCACTGGAGTCTATCTACAGCCGGAATCAGGCATACCGGTCGCACATACCGCTTGGAGACCCCGCAACCGGTATAGTGCAGTCGGTATACATACCGGTTGCACATACCGGTTGTACTATACTGCAACCGGTATAGTGAGACCGGTATGGAGTTTTAGGTATTTTTTATTCTTTTTCTTACCTGAAATTTGAGTGGTTCGTCACTCGGCTTCACCCTACGGTCCGGTTATAATTGGGACACCTGTCATCAAATAAAACCATGGTTTAGACCCGGTTTTAGAATACGGTTCTTACAACTCTACCACCCTTAAAAAAAAATTTCGTCCCCGAAATTTACATGTAGGTCTCACAACATAACTTAATCTACCCTTGCCAAGTAAAAAATTTTACATTGCGGAAGACCAATAGGAATAGTTGCCACCATTTAATTTGATGCTAATGGTCTAATTTTCCTTATCAACAGTAGACAAATTTACCACAAAGAAAAAATTGCTACAATGAATGTATGTCCCGAAAAAAAAAATTACGAGACTGTTGTTGCAATGAAGATTGCGAGACTGCTACTGTAGATGCAGTTCCTTTGCTGATGAGGAAATAAATAAGAAAACTTATTAAAGGATATTGCAACCTATGATGAGAATGAGATGGTGAAGAATACTACAACTTGCTGATGCAGTTCGATGGTGAAGGTTGCTGCAACTTGCGGTAGGATGAGAGGAAGTAAGAAATCGATGATGCTGCAACTTATGATAATGACTTGCAATAAAAAAAAAAAAAAAAGGAAGACGCTGCAAGTTGAGATAATGATCTGCAATGGAGCGTTTAGATCTTGCAAGGATATTTCTCTCATAATATCATAGTTTTGAGGAAAAAGGAGGTTGCGCAAGCCTTTCTCAATAACAGTCCAAAAGAAAAGAATATAAAATAATAGGATACAAGAGAATAAATAATAAAACCTAATATGACCAAAAAGTCTAAACTACCCTTAAGAGAATAAAATAAAGGGAAAAAGACAGTTACCTCCCCTGTAACTTAGCTTAATGATAGTTGACCCCCAATGATTTTGAAAAAGACAGTTACCTCCCATAAACACACTATTAAAATCCAAATAGACCCACACCGTTAGGAATATTCTATTAAATGGTAACGGTGTGAGTCTAATATTTTCTTAAAGACCAAACTATTCTTTTGAAGAGATGAACTACATATTTTACCCTTACTATTTAATAGGGTTACTATTTGTCAATCCAACGATTCCCCGACTCCCTGCTTGCTCACCACAGTCGAGCTTACATTTTTTTTCCTTTTTCCAAACCCTTGAATCTCCTTCGTCTTCGGAGCTCTCCGCCATTGCAAATCCTTGAACATTGAAACAATTTCTCCTAAAATCTCTCTAGATTTTCAATCCCTATTTTCGCTCCTATCTTCCCTCATCTTTCTCCCATTCCAGTCGCCCTTAGTCCACGGCCATTTTCTCTCATATTCTTCTTCAGTTTTTTCTCCTACTTCCTTTCCTGGCAGCTTCGGCTCTTCCCAACAATGTCGAAATCAAAAGCCAGATTAGTTGTCGAATGCCATTTCTCCTCCCTTTCCTAGCTCTCTCTCTCTCTCTTTAAATCCCGATTCTTCCCTTTCTTTTTCTGTTGCAATCGACTTCTCACAAGTTTTCTCTTCACCAAAAGCCGGAGATCCCCAAACCCTTTTTTTTTCTCTTCGCCATTTTCTCTCACACCTCACTCTTCTCTCTTGATTCGACAGGTACTTTAATTAACTCACCCATTTATATATCCAGAGGAATTAGGAGGGTTGTCAGCACGAAAGAGCGAAGGAGAACCAGAATATGAATTTCATATTAAGAATGAGAATCCAAAGAATACCAGAATATGATTAAACACAAATCAAAACACCAGAATATGAATTTCATATTAAAAATGAGAATTTAGAAAACCAAATTAAATTAAAACTTTCAACAATCGATGGCAGACTTGTGGATTCAAGCAGGATTAACAGGGCACTATCACCACGGTTGTAGGGGTTCAAATCCTCTCCTCCTTGAGAATCAAATCCTCTCCTCCAGATTCTCAAGGAGGAGAGGATTTGAATCCTTGTAACTGTACCTGTTGCATCATTTCGGTTGGATTTTGCATACTTGACTAGCTACGAAGCTAGAGGTAAAACCAGTAGATTGCATACTCGACTAGCTAAGAAATAGAAAACCAGTGCTTAATCGAAGACAAAAACAAGTTATAATGGGAGTGCAATTTGTTCGAAAGATTTTTGCAATCTGTTGCTGCAACGATTTTCATACTCATGGAAATCAAAACCAGTGCTTAATCAATGAGTTTTGCCTCACTGGTAGCTTGAAATTACTCCGCTTACATCTAAGTCCAACATATCATCTCTACCCCATAGGAAAGAACGTGAGGGAGAATGAGAAGAAGATGAGATCAGGGTTTATTTTAGTTGGGTATAAAAGGGTTATATTGGTCTTTTAACAGTAATAACATTTAAAGTAGGGATAAAACGTTGAGGGTAGAGTTGTTCATAAAAAAAAATTAGCTTTAACACCATTAAAAATTAGGGCCGTTTGTCTTTTCCTAAAACATGGGTGTTCAACTGTCATTAAGGTAAGTTACAAAGGAGGTAACTGTCTTTTACCCTAAAATAAAAAACACAATTGGAGGGACTGAAATGCCCCTAAGAAGGTTGCACGACACTCTTTCACACTACTAATAACAACAGCTTCACTTGACAAGTGAAGCTCCATTATCAGAGATTATTAAAGGCCAGTGATAGTCATTATAGATACAGTTTCCTCATTATCTGCTATCTTTATTAGTTTTCATTGATGTAATGCTTTTTGCTTATTACCTTCGACTGTAATTTTTAATTTAAAGAAGGATTGCAAAGAAGTGGTTTTGAGTGTGCATGAGGTCTATGTTGTATATTGGGCCCTAACGCATGCCAAGTTTGATTTCATTTGTTGTTAAGAAATTGGCTTTCTTTTGTTTGTTTTTCTAGCTATTGTAGAATCCTTCTTATGCAGTCAAGTAATGTTTCTTATCTTTGTCTTTTTCAATAGCTAGTAACTAATGAAGTGTGCTGTTAAGTTCGAAAATTTCTATATGGTTATAAATGTGAAAGGGCACACATGTAGTGAGTCTCCATTGCTCGTGCTCTAAATTATTTATGGGTATTGCATGATATGAAAAGACTAGTGCAGAGTACAATCATGAAAGATACATTCTAAATTGAAGTTCTATTCTCAATAGTGCTGGGAGCATGCTATAGTTTTGTCCATATGAACCTACTGATCATTAAAAAATTTATTTTATAGGTATCTAAAGTACTTCACTACACTCTTCTACAGGAGAGGAATGTTTATGTAGAGGAGGAGGAAGATATATAATATGTAGAAGAATGAGGATCCATTTTTATTCAACATTGTTTTGTTTCTTTCTTGAACCTGATGTTGCCTCTGCAATTTGTTACTAATATGAGCTTGACAGTGTAGTTAGCAATTAGTTTTCCTCCTTTCCCAAATTTGGTTTTGGATGACTTGTATTTCTTCAGTTGAATTGGATTGTGACAATAAGTTTTCCTCCTTCCTTCTCTATTTTGGTTTTGGATGAATTGTATTTGTTCAGTTGAATTGGATTGTATTTCTAACAAGCTTTTGCAAGACTGTTCTGATCAGTAGAGTAGTAATGAAATGTACAAATAAAATATAAAAAAATAAAAAAAAGGCACATTTTCATGATGGAAATATGTGTACCGTCGTGGAAAATAATCTTTTATGACAGTATAAAGGCTGTCGCAGAAACACTTCTACACGACAGAAATAAGTATACCATGGTGGAATATGATCCGTCGCAGAAACACTTTGTACACGACAGAAAAACGTTTACTGACGTGGAAAATCATTGTTCACCTGGTTTACCATCCGTCACAGAATATTAATTTTACACAACGGAAGTAAGAATATCGTCGTGGAACATATTATCATCGACTCCTCAAGGTTTCCATCGTGAATTTTGTGCGACGGCATTTTAGCCAACGGAACAATGATGGAGAATGTTTCGACGGTGGCATTTTAAGCGATGGATATCCTCCGTCGTGGAAAATTAGAATTGTTGTAGTGCATGTGTGATCACCACACGAGTGAGGTAATCAGAAGTGTTTGATCTTGCAACAGTTCGGTATTACTATGTAATTCCATCACCGAACAGTATTCAAAACTTCCTCTATTCCCCTGTAATGTCATCCATATTGGCTCCTGAACTAGTGAGGTGGCTTATGGAGAGTCGATCAGCAAAAACAAGAATTTAACTTGCTGGAGAGATTTCAAAAGGGGAAGTGTTGGGTGTTTACATTGTGAATATAAGTTCCTGTCACTTTTTTGAATGGAGCTCTCCATTGGAATGCAAGGAAAACAGTTCGGATGGTTCATCTCAATGGAACTTAAGAGTGGAGAATTCAGAACAACTAGTCTCCCTGCTTGGCCAACAAAGGTAATTAGGTGCTGCAGTTTAGTAGAGATGCACTGATGTCTCTGTTTTATTGATCTTTTAGTTCGGATTACCTGTATGTACATGTACTCTCCATTGGATTCCATCACCGTTGATATATTATGGGACCCACTTCTAGAATGTGGGACCCACTGGATATGAATGTGATGGGATTCCAAGAAGAATACAAGTAGATACATGTGAACTATTCTTCAATTGGATTTATGGGTTTTAAGTTGGAGTCCGACTGAATGTAACAAATGTTGTTACAACTTGTAGTTGTAACCAATTCTGTTTAATGTAATGCACAAAACCTCAATATAAGAGAGAGAGAGAGAGAGAGAGAGAGAGCCCGGGGGCAGTTTTGGTATTTCATCTGATGGTGAGAAGGGACATTTAATTTGTTCCAAGTATAAAAAAGCCCTCATCTTTATGAGACTTGGCTAAACATGAATGGATCAAGCGATGCAGCATTAATCTAATAGTCTTGACCCAACAATGGCTGTGGAGACAGAAGTTTCTTTGGTGAGATCACTACTCTTGCTAGTCAAGATCCCAGACCTGGCAATCTCCTTGGTTTGGGCCATGAAAAGGAGACTGGATTTTCCCTATTTGAAGCTCCAAAAGCTTAAGCAGCACCATCCAGCCATTGACATAGATCAATTGAGCTTACTAATAGTATCCTTTGGCCATTTTGGCATGCAATTAGAAAATAAGATGTCTATATGATAAAGGTCAGTGAATTCTCATATTTTTGTGTAGATTTGAACCATTGTTTGACTCTTTTACATTATATTAAGCCAGACAATAGACATGGAAACAGTCATGCGGATCCTTTATAACATAGACCAACAATGTCCCCATTTCTTGAAAAATCATGGAATTCTCATTTGCAAAGATGAGCTTAAATTAACAAGTATTTAATTTAGATTTAATTCTGTAATAGGGAAGTTAGATTTTAGTTTCTGGAATTGATTTGGACTTGCACCAAAACAACATAAGGAAACTGCTTTTATGGGAATTCCATCGTCTTCTTTTTTTTTTGGGTAAGTAGATTCCATCGTCTTCTTGCATCTATGTATAACTGGTAATTTGTTCTTAGTGAGATTGTATGAAGCCTATCTAGGCCTAGCATGTATCGGCTTGTTGAAATGCAGGGCAGTTATGTTCTGTTTCTAGTGAGTTAATAGGATGATGTTACTACTAAAAAGAAATAGGTCTTATGAGTCTTAAAACCGAACCCTTAAAACCTTCCCTGAGATTTGAGGAAAATGGACAGTAGCACAAATATATTTGAATGAGGTAACACAAATCATAATCAATTCCACCCACTGATGTTGAAAACCCAACCTTAACTTAATGGCCTTAAGATAAGCCCATTCCACTCGATCATAAGCTTTTGCCATATCTAACTTAATGGCAAGAAATTTCATCTTACCCTTTTTATCATGGCCCATGTAGACATTATCAGCAATTGACCGACTTGAAAGAAAAGCTAATTGGGTTTTTGAAATAATAGAGTCCAAAATTGGTTGTAGTACTCTAGTGACTATGGTCTTCTTGATAACATTGAAGATCACATTACATAAAGCAATAGGTCTTAGCTGATCAAAGGTTCCTGGACTAGGAATCTTTGGTACCAAACAAATGAAAGTTTCAGTTAATTTAGAAGAAACCACACTAGTTTGAAAAAAAAAATCACATACCAAACATGTAAGTCCTCCTTGATCACATTCCAACATTTCTGGAAGAAAACTGGTGGGAACCCATCTGGACCTGGAGACTACAAAGGATGCATAGGAAATAGAACTATCTTAGTATCCTCTAAATCTGGAATAGAGGTGAGAGTATCATTCATGGGTGCTGTAACAACAGGTTGCACAGATTCTAAAACCTTTGTCAAAGAGTCCACATTTATGTTGTCAGAAGTAAAAATATTATCAAAATGTGTAATAACCTCTTTGATAATATCCTCCTGAGAATGAGTTCAATTACCATTAGGTAATTTCAACTGTAGGATTCTGTTTTGATTTCGATGCTGCATCGTCATCGCATGGAAGAATTTTGTGTTACGGTTACCTTTAGTACACCATAAACTTCTAGGCTTTTGATGCCATAAATCATTTTCCTTAGCCAGTTCAATGTTCAATTCTTGAGTTAGACCCAACAGACGATCTTCAGTAGCAGTAGTAAGTGGGAGACTTTGAACATAACCAATTACTGAATATTACTTTGGATGTGGCGAAAAACTTTCTTATTCCACCGTTGATATCGAGATTGACTAGTCACATGTTTTGACTGAATAATCTCAGCCGCTGACCCTCTAGTGGGTGTAATATTCCATGCTTCCATGGTGACTGCTTTACAGGATGGATAACAGAACCACATACACTCAAAACAGAAAGGGCGTTTACCTATCGGTCTACTTCCTTCCGGGTTTAAGAGTATGGGAAGATGGTCTAAGCCAAGTCTAGATTTAACCATAACAAAAGCCTTTGGATTATTCCGCTGCCAACCTTCATTGGAAAGGACCCAGTCTAACCGAATTCGGATGTTAACAGTACCCATCCGTTTATTGCATCATGTGTATTGTGGTCCATTACTTCCAAAATCAAGCAATTGACAAGAATCAACCATATTTCTGAATTGACTAATGCCATGAGTATTGTTGAGTACACCCTCTTGTTTTTCATGCGAAGACAGAAAAGAATTGAAGTCACCAAAAACCACCCAATCTTGACCATGGGTGGTACTAGGAAATATCAAAACATCCCATACTGCTTGGCATCAAGATGGAACAGGGTAACCATAAACACACGTAATATAAGAAATATAATCATTCTGTAATTTAACTTGGAGGTCCAAAATATGTGAATCCAAATAATAAACAGTGACAGTAGTGTCAGACCAAAATAAAGCTAGTCTGCTAGATATACCAATAGGGTTCACTGTAAATATAGAATCAAAATGTAATCGGTGACAAAGCTTATCCAATTTACCATGCTGATCTTTAGTCTCCATTAGGAAAATAATATCCGGCTTGTCCATGCAGGAGAGATGTATCAATGATCGAACTATCAAGGGTCTCCTAATCCCTGACAATTCCAATTCAATAATTTCATTTCAACCCATGGTGCTAGACTGCTCCAGACACCACGGGGTTGTCAGACAAGAAATAATCCTTTTGATTTCAGTCTAGAACTTTTCACTGTATGAGGTCCTACCAAAACATTATTGACAGTAGGCACGGACATGTTGAAAGAGAATGTGATAGTGTGAGGATTTGGAGAGTCGGCCACTCTAAGTGATGGTATAGTAGTATGAATAGGTGTTGTAGATTGGATAAGGTTGGTAGTAGCGGGTTATGGTGGAAGGACCAATAATGGATTAGGTGTCATAAGGTGGGTGGTAGAGATGATAGGGTTGTTTTGTGTAGTGAGTGGGTTAGGTATAGGTTCTATTGTGGGGAATGATGTCATAAGTAATGGATTGTTGGGGGATACAATGAGGGAAGTGAAAGATTTGATAAATTTGGTATCAATGATGTGGTAGGAATGGAGTAGAGGACGTAAGGGGTGTTGTAAGGGGTGTGTTTTACTTAATCCTAATAAAATTTATTACAATGAATCTCACATGAAATGTAAAATACAACTGAGCAATAATACAATCCATTAAAAGAAATAAGACATACCTTTTCGTTGGAGATTGTTTTTCGACCTTTTCTTTTCGGCTCCGATTCTGCGAATCTTCTACGATCTCCTCTCCCTTAGGTATGGGTCCTCTTGATTTCATGCAGAGAGAGACTATAGGGACCTGTTTTATATTTATAATGATTTAGAATTCAAATCTATCCCAATCTCATAATGGTATAGATTTGATTTGTATTTGAAAAGGATAATCAATCAACCTTGATTGGATTCCCACCAGTCAAAATAGACAAGTAAGATAATGTTGCCCATAATAATAAAATCAAAACAAGAAAGATTTTACAATCTTCCACTTGGACTATATTATTCCACAAGACTATTAAAAACTAGTGTGTCTATGGAAACCATTAATTAAAACCAGATTATCCCAAACCTCATACCTTCCAACAAGCAGACTAATGTTGAACAACAGCAGAAAATACACCTCAATTATACGGCATACAACTTTCTGTTATTATGAACATAAGTTTCCTTGTTTATTTTGACCTTGACTTACCGCCTCTGAAACTTGGCTTAATACTGCCTTTATGTTTTTGGCTTAATACCGCCTTCTGAGACTTGACTTAATACTGCCTTTTTGGGTCCTGGCTTAATACTGTCTTTATGTTTTTGGCTTAATACCACCTTCTGAGACTTGACTTAATACTACCTTTTTGGGTCCTGACTTAATACTGCCTTTATGTTTTGGCTTAATACCGCCTTCTGAGACTTGGCTTAATACTGCATTTTGGGTCCTGGTTTAATACTGCCTTTTGTGTTCTGGCTTAATATTGTCTTTTAAGACTTGACTTAATACTACTTTTTTGGGTCCACTTTTTTAGGTCCTGGCTTAATACTGCCTTTTGTGTTCTGGCTTAATACTGTCTTTTATGTTTTTGGCTTAATACTGCCTTTTGAGTTCTGGCTTAATATTGCCTTTTGGGTCCTGGCTTATCATCGTATTTTGTGTTACGGCTTAATATTGTCTTTTTGTGTTCTGGCTTAATATTGCCTTTTGTCAATGACATGTCAATGAATGTGCAACATAGCAATAAATGAATGCTGATATAAAAATAACCATGGTTATAAATATCTGTGCCAAAACCATAGGCAATGTAAATACACATAATGAAATAAATCATTATCAATGTGAGAAAAGTCTCCCACTAACCAAGCACATTTAATGAATTAACCATTTCTATATTAAACATACAGTCCCTTGAAGACTCCCCTTGACAAAACCTTTGTCAGAGAATCTACAATTAAGATATTTAATGATTGTGCTCTACAATGATATAATTTCTTTGATTTTTTTCTCACCTAAAGAGATTTGAAATCCGATCTCTATTATGCTTTGAATTACTAGATTTCACATTATTCTTTGAGAACAACACAGCTAAACCGCTGTCACAACACATCTCTATAGGCCTAAGTAAAAACTTACAATCTTTTAACGTATGAAAGATAACTCTTCAACCAGATATGCTACTTATTAGTTTCGCATATAGTTATAAAATCTATCTTACCAAGAGGGTGATGCATGGATAAACTTCTTTGCATTTTTCCCCAGAGGGTACATCTACCATCATAACAAAAAATCTGAGATGGGATTCATGCCACCAATGCAATCACCAAACACTACATCACAATAGCCAAGAGTGTCACTACTGCCACAAATGAGTAGATAATCTTTGGTCCTCTGCAAGTATCGCATGACCTTCTATTCTCGTTGTTCAGTGAGCTATACCAGCATCTAACTAAAAATGTCTCAAAACACTCTAAACAAAAGCTATGTGAGAATAAATATAATCTTGAGCATACACTAAGCTCTGTACTTCAGATGCTCTCTCTCTGAACATCATTTCTTGAACATAACTCTGTCTTTGTCTCCTCTCTGATTTAAACATCTGCAACTTAACTGTTATGCATGTACATTCAATCATTTTAGAACACGAATAACTTATACCCTTTGAGACAAACCCAGAGTTTCATTTTTTCTGTCACGAGGAAACTCAATGTCAAGTACAAAAGTACTTACTCACCTTTGTAAGACCCGGACTCAGTGAACCCGGTCTAAACACGGGTTTTGTGTCGTGACAGTCTTCCGATCATCACCGGGCCGGACGGGACAAGCGGATGACAAAAGGGTATGAAATCGAACCAAAGACGACCAAATAGTCATCATTTTATGTTGACCGGTCGATGGTACCGGGTCTTGGTACCCGGTCGACCGGTATGGCTTTGGCGCAGCTAAGTGCGGGATCTGGAAATTGGTCTCTACGGGTCCCATTTTCCTGATTTCGAATCCTAGAAGTTTCCTAATCCTAGTAGGGTTACTAAACCCTAAATCTAGCCTATAAATACACCCTTAAGCCTCCTCAAATCCTTTCCATTGTCTCTGCAAACCCTAGAGAAAAGAAAGAGGTTGGAAAGGAGAAGGAGCTAGGGAAGGAGGGAAGAAGGTGTTGCCATTACCGTTCGACGAAGCTCACACTACGCCGCCAACGGTAAGTGTTTTAATCATTTTTCTTACTCTGTGATTTTAGGTTAGTTGTGTGGGTGGATCAATACCATGCAAAGTAGGTATTGATCTAAAACCCTAAATTGGCCAATAAACCCTAAGTTACCGTCAAACCCTAGATTCGAGTTTCGAGATGATGTTCATCGAAACGAGACTTGAATGAGTTGGGGATAACTCTAACTCCAAGTTTAGATTTAGAATGGATAGGAGAAACCTTGGGAAATCCGTGGAGGATGATCGACGACGATCGAAAACCCATGTATGGTCTTCCGGAGACATACCGGTTGACTATACCGGTTGCACATGGTGCGACCGGTATGTTGCCACCGGTATCCCTAGGGAGGCTGGTCTATGGGGACCGGCTGACCATACCGGTCGCCAATCTTCCCCATAGAGCTGCGATCGGTACATGCCACCGATCAGCTCTGTGAGGGTGTTTTGTAACCGTGTTGGTTTCCGACCAACATGAAACCCTAAACAATATATTCTAATGAGACCCTAATAATATTGTAGGACTTTGTGACTTATCGTTTGGATCTTGCGACGTGGAGCAAGTTATCGAACGAGCCGTCGTAAGGAAATCGACCTAATCCTAATAATTAATGGACGAGAAATTGTTGTTAATCACCCGATCATATGAGATGTGTTGTTGGTGCATATTTACATGCCATCCTTTACTTTCGGTTGTTATTCTTGTTCATGCATTGATAGGATGTGATTGTTAGGCATGTGATTGTTTTTCGTTAGTGTGTGGAGTGGGGCATGGCCCGGGATCGCTCTTCACACTAGCACCTTTTGTAGTATTCCGTCTTAACATGCTTGGTACGGGTGGGGCATCAGGGGAAGGTCATGGTACGGTGGTCTCCGATATCGTTGTTGTCCCGGCCATTGTTATGTGGTATTGTGGTCTCCGGATCGACGGCGGCTTGTCCACGATGCTTTAGCTCTATCTCTATGCCGTAGGG
>CM053276.1:21190658-21240658 GCA_028583415.1 Protea cynaroides
TCCCATATCAAATTTGCAGCATCCCATTTCAAACTCCTGGCATCTTTTCATGAATCCATGCAGAAAGCTTCAGCTAACTTCTTCTGGAGCAATGGAGGTAAGAAAAACAATATTCATTGGCTATCTTGGGATAAACTCACACATTCTAAGGATTTCAGAGGATTGGGTATTAAGGACCCCAAAATTCATAATAAAGCTCTCTTAGCAAAATTAGCATTAGCATGGAAATTGTTAACAAATCCCAATTCCTTTTGGGCAAAAGTCATGAAATCTCTTTATTTTCTGAGGGAGGATTTCTTGAAAGCCAAACTTGGAAGTAGGCCATCTTGGGCCTGGAGGAGCATTCTTGAAGGTAGACAAACTGTTTTAGATTGCATCATATCGCATATCAAGAAAGGAAATAAAGTCAAAATTTGGGAGGATCTGTGGGTCCCTTCCCTTCCAAATTTTAAGCTATCTAACCATAATAGGAGTGTTACTTCCCTTACTTGGGTTTCAGAATTAATTGATCCCATTTCTAGATGCTGGAAGAAGGACATGATTTATTCTATATTCCTTCCAAATGAGCAGAAGCTATTCTCAAAATTCATTTAAGTTTGTATCCTAAGGAAGATACTTATATTTGGGAGCATCTCAAAGTAGTATTATTTATGTTAAGTTAGCCTATTATATGTTGAAGAATAAAGCTGATGCGGAGCTTATGGATCATCCCTCTACTTCCAATGTCTCTAGATGGAAGCTTGGTCCCTAAGGAGGCTTGGAGATTAGTCTGGAAATGTAAAACTCTACCAAAGATCAAGTCCTTCTTATGGAGGGCCTATGCCCATGGTCTAGCTTCTGGTTTTGATCTTCATCATCGGAATATTCCTATTAACATTTCATGCCCAAAGTGTGGCTGTGAAGTTGAGACGGTGGAACATATTCTATTCCAATGTCCCTTTGCTCATGCTATCTGGTTTGGGTCACCTATCAAGTATCATCCTTCTTTGGATAATGATTTCTCAGTTTCTAAATGGCTACAAAATTGAAGTAACATCATTAAAGACTCAAAATCAGCTGGTAGGGTTACTTTCAGCCTAGCTTCCTTTGTTTGTTGACACATCTGGTTGGTTCAAAACGATTCCCAGTTTCAGCGAAGGATTTGGACCCCGATAGAAGTTATTCATCTAGCTACTTCAGCATTCAATGAATTCGTTGGGCAGCATTTTTCTAACCACTCTTAGAATAAGCAGTCCACTCTCTCAGATAGTTTGAGTACTCACACTAGAACAGGATATATATATATATATATATATATATATATATATTTTAACAGATGCTAGTCTTCCGTTGGATGCTATCTGGTTTATGCTTTATCAAGGAAAATGAAAGTCCCTCTAAAGCAATATCTTGCCCGGCTGTTTTTACCAAGGCTATTGAGGGAGAAATGATGGCAGTCCATGATGCCTTGGATGAAGCTGTGAAGGAAAATCATCAGTATATTTTGGTGTATTATGATTGGAAGAATCTTATTGAAACTTTAAATTCAAAGGGTGTTTTTTTTTTTTCGGGGGGAGGATAGTTCCTTTTTAACTATCATAGGAGATATTTTGCACCATGCGTCTTTATGTAAGGATTGTGTTTTTTTCTTATGTTTCTAGGGTTGAGAATGGCTTAGCTCATACCCTAGCCAAGAAGGCCCTTACTATATCGGGTTCAGATTCATTGCCTATTTCTGCTCCTTGGATTCACGATATTATCTCTCATGATTCCTTGTTTGTTTCCCGACCTTTAATTGAATAAATTTTGCCTTCAAATATATATATATATATATTAAATGTTGTACTTCTTTTTATTATCAGTTTATTTTTTTATACAAAAATCTAGAACCTGTTGGCCTATATATTGTAATTGTTGGCAAATTTGGCTAACTGGGTCCAGTTTGATGAGAGAGAGTGTCTGCGGACCTTACAGGCGATATGGCAGTCCTACAGGTGATATGGCTTTGTTACAGGTACTGTGAAGCATGGAAGAGGTGAAAGAATTAGACGAGAGAGAAATAGGAGAGAGAAAGTGGGACCCAGGAGAGAGAAGGTGGGCCCACCACGGAGGCATGCCAGCCAACCTGGCCGAGCACCAAGGCAGCCAGCCAGCAGGCCAGCCGCATGGCACCACAGCAAGCAGGCCTGCATGGCACAGCCGCATGGCATCACTAGCCAGCCCAGCCAAGCACCGCAGCCGGCCAAGAACCTCGCCGAGCCCGCAAGCAACTGCTAGCCGCAAGCAACATCATGGCAAAGCCCGCAAGGCCTAAGCTCGCGAGCTGGCCTTTCCCCTCTCGCATGCCGCGCGCCCTTCCCTCAGCTGTTCGACACAATGTTTAGAGAGAGAAAGCTTCCCTCTTTAGAGAGAAGCACCTCTCGGGAAGAAATTTTCCTGCAGAGTTTTCTTAACAAAAAATTGGTTCCAGAGGCCATTAAAAACACTTTCAGGGGCATTTTTGGAAGTTCATAAAAGTGAAAATACCATATCAACAGTCAAGATGGAACCACGTCTTCGAGATTCCAAATCGGCGGTTATGGTGAAGGCGGGTTAATGTATATCACTGACGCTACGTGAAGATTCTATCGCGCAGCTTGTGATTCGTCCAACGCAGTGTAATAAAATGTGTCGCATTACATGGAAGCAAAGCCATTATTCGGTGTGACGCGTCTATAGCGCCGTGGTTCTCTTGATCTAGATCTAACGGCTGTTGTTCAAGCCATTTTCGGAGACGCGGATTATCCAGATCCGAGGGATCTGGTTCAATCCCGCCTTTTTGAGTGAGATCCGACGGCCAAGTATACTGATTCCCTCTTCAGCCAATCAAAGCGCGACACCACAGCGACAGGGCGCGGCTACGGTGTGTCGCAGGCGCACCAAATGATGCCGAAAGATTTCATTTGGAATTTTTTTAGAGGCCGAACTTGTTTATGCCATAACTTGGCCATCCGGTGGCCAAATCCGATGATCCAAATTGCACCGAGCTAGGTTTTTAATGCTCTTTCTATTGAGAATGGTTGTAGAGACTTGTGGCCGTGAGAAACAGAGCAGAAAGGGAGTTTTTGAAGAAAGGGGGAAAAACCTTATGATTTTTTATCTTTCTTGCTCTGGAAATTGAAGATAGTCATTCTCCATCGCTGTTCTTGTTGATGCCGATATATTGAAGTATTCTTGAAGGCTGGAAGAGCTTGATTGCATATGGCAAGGGATTTATTGACTACCAGATGAAGAAGAACATCGTCAATTATCAAAAAAATTGGTTGTGAGATTTTCTTATCTCTCTTCTTATTTATTGAACCAATTCATTGTATGTTAAAGTAGGTTAATGATGTTGAATGCCTATGGTGCATGGGAATCTAATGTATGCTAGCATTAGGCAAAGAAAAAGAGAAAAAAATATTGAATGCCTTGCTAGGTTGGGATTTAATTGTAGGGCATCATTATAAGCCCCAAAAATTGTATCTGTTGTGGTGTGTTCAGTGGGTGCTGGACACTGGCTTTATGCCTGAATTCTGGCGTTGTTACGCCCTCTCAGTTTTATGCTGGGAAAATTTAGGGTGAGCATCCTTGTCCTGTAAAGGGCTAAAAGTTGAGTATTGAGTAGATACGAAGCCCATTGGGCATTACTCCGTGGATTAGCCATCACTCACTGTGGTGGTGAACCATGTAATCTTTGTGTGTTGTAATTTGCTTGATTATGTGCTTTGTGAAGTGCGTGAAATGAATTGCAGGATGGGTGTGCAAATCTGGTAAACCTGGCCACTGAGTGGTGTGAGGTAGATTTGCATACGATTGTGTTTGGGACAGGTTAGTTTATAAACATCACTGGGCAGCAAAGAAAAACCAAGGGAAAAATTATTCACACTGATTCACCCCCCCCCTCAGTGTCATTCAAGGTTTATCAATTGGTATCAGAATACCGGGCTCGGTGATGACTTAATCAAGAAACTGAGAAGATCAGAATAAAATATATGGCACCAAGAGAAGGTTCAAACAAGCCTCCCTTGTTTGATGGGATGGATTTTGTCTTTTGGAAAAGAAGAATGGAGGTCTATGTAGGATCTCTTGGTTATGATGTTTGGGCTTCTGTAGAGAATGGCTACACTCCACATGATACAAATGCTCCCACAGTTGTAGATAAAAAGAATTTTGAGAACAATAGAAAAGCTCTCAATGCCATTCAAGGGGGACGACAAATAGTGAACTGGCTAAAATCATGGACTACAAGACAAAGCAAGGAAGTATGGGACGACCGATCAACATATATGAAGGAGATAAAAAAATCAAGACTGTCAAATTCCGGACATTCAGAGGTCGGTTTGAGAATCGAAGATGAATGAAGATGAGACCATTGATCAATACATGAACAGGGTTAATGATGTGGTCAACTCTATTAGAGGACTTGGTGAAGATTTGAAAGGTCATATTGTTTGTCAGAAGATTTTGAGGTCTCTCACCCCAAAATTTGAGTCAAAGGTATCTGCAGTTGAAGAAACCAAGGACTTGGAACAGGTTACAATTGATGAAATTCATGGAGCTTTGACTTCTTTTGAAATGAGGATTGATCCAGGGAACCACTAGTGATAAGCGGGGTTGCTTTCAAGGCTATGAAGAAGCTGAAGATTTCTGAAAAGAAAAATGAGGAAGAAAGTGAAGATGAAGCCACAACTCATTTTACTAGAAAATTAAAGAAGGGCACAGGTAAATACAAGAATAAGCTTCCTTTCAAATGTTTCAACTGTGGCAAGGTTGGACATTTTGCTGCAAAATGCCCCATGAAGAGTAAGTTTGACGATGATGATGAAGAAGACGGGAAAAAGCAAGTTGAAAGGAAAGAAAAATTATAACTTCAAGAAAAACAAGTCCAGAAAAAGAGTTTTATCTCTATGAGAAGCACCGAAACTTGGATGATGACTCGATGACATCTCTGAAGATGAGCCTAGTGAGGCTTTGTTTATGGTGTACATTGAAGCTCAAGAGAATATCACAGATAAAGGAAAAATTGTGAATTCTATCTCAAGTGGTGATGAAGAGAGAGACAAGGAAGATAATTTTTCAAGCAGTGATGAAGAGGGTGAGATAAATTTTGAGGAAGAACTTGTTGCAGCCATGAAGGAGCTTAAGAAGGAAAGAAAACATAACAAGCTTGCCTCTCAAGAAGTCAAAAAGCAAAAGCAAATAATTCAAGATCTGAAATCTCAATATGAAGAGTCCAAGAGAATTATAGAAAATCTCAATACTCAGCTTAAACAGGCATCTGTAGATTACACCATTGTGTTGAATGAGAATGCAAGTTTGAAAGTCCAACTTGAAGAACAACTTCCTATGGTTGAACGATTTGAAGAATTTAAAAATGATTTTACTCTTCTAAAGACAAAAGTGGCTGAGTATGAAAAAGAAGAGGTTGAGAGACAACAAAAATTATCTCAACATGAAGAGGTAAATAAGTCCGCCCTGCATCCTAGTAGTAATAAGCTTGACAGGATCATCAATGCTCAAAGACCTTCCTACATTAAGTTTGGCCTTGGTTTTGAAAAAGGATAGACATCAAAAATTACAAGTTCAAAGGGAAAAGAGTCCATATCTTTTGTGAAGGAAATTGAAAAGGGTAAGGACCCTATAGTTCATTGCCAAAGTGGAAACAAAATTTCTCTTCCTAAGACTAACTATGCAAGGCCAAGACAAAATACATGGCAAGGAAAGAGAATGGAGTATGATAATTTCTACAGAGAAAACTATCCCAGTGCACCACAGAGACAGATGAGATACATGGAAACTCCTTCTAGGTCAAGATCTTATTTTCATGGTTACTGTTATAAATGCAATACTTATGGTCACAGAATAGCTACTTGCAAGTTCAATATGAGTCAAGTTAGATTTGAAAGCAGAAATCAGTTTGCCCCTCTTGAAGAAAATTTTGTTGAATGTTATAATTGTAACAATTTTGGGCATATAGCAAGAAACTGTAGAACCATCTTTCCCCCTATGCCACCTTCACGAAGACAAGATGACGTAATTAGAAGCAAGATTCCAAGATAGAAGCAAGATGAAATATCTAAATCAAATAAGAGGATCCGGGTTCGAGAAAAATAGCTCTTTGGTTGTACGTGACAGCCTCTCAAGGCTCAAAATAGTTCTACACCTGGATTCTTGACGGTGGATGTTCAAGCCATATGACAGGAGATAGTAAGAGGCTTCAGAAATTTCAACATTATGAAGGAGGCTCAATCAAGTTTGGTAATGATATTGGTGCAAAGATTGTTGGGAAAGGAAGCATTAGCCTCAACAATGGGAAGGTAAAATCTCATGAGGTTCTCTATGTTTCAGGCTTGAAACATAATCTATTGAGTGTTAGTCAGCTTTGTGATAAGGGCCACGAGATTAATTTTTCGTTGATCAAGGATGTGAGATTCGAAGAACCCGACGAGTGGCAAATTGATGGCAACTGGAAAGAGAACTTCAGGAAATCTTTATACATTGTCTGAAGATTTTCAAGAAAATTGCATGTTGAGCCAAGAAGAAGAAACATGGCTATGGCATAGAAGATTGGGACATATTGGTTTTGAAAATCTGTCCAAGATATCTAACAAAAAATGCTGTGAGAGATATTCCTTCATTGAAAAAGTCTTCCAATGATATTTGTGCATCTTGTCAAGAACTATGTTAACTGAAAATGACATGGGAAATAAATTCTGGAGAGAAGCAATGCATACAACAATATATGTTCAGAATAGATGTATGTTGAGGCCACATGAAGACAAGACACCCTATGAACTATGGTTTGGTAAGAAGGCTACAGCAAAGCACTTCAAGGTATTTGGTAGTAAGTGTTATATCAAGAACACTAGTCATGGTCTAGGGAAGTTTGATGATCGAGAGCGGATGAAGGAATTTTTCTTGGCTACTCTACCTCAAGCAAAGCATATAAATGTTACAATAAAAAACTTGGCAAGATTGTTGAAAGTGCACATGTGAGAGTTGATGAGCACAAGAATTCTTCTACAGAATCAAATAATGAGGTTCTTATTTTTGAAGACTCGGACGGTGAGCGAAATGACATTGAAACGAGAAAAGGAGCGGGATGCTACAAATGTGCCGAAATAGAGAACGGTGGTTTATCTGAGAAGGCGAGAAGGGCAGTCAGGTTCAGAGGCAGATAGGCAGAACAAAAGTGGTTCAAGAAGAGTAAAAAAGAATCATCCTGACCAATTAATTCTTTGTGATCCATCTGCTGGTATGCAAACAAGAAAGGTGAGACAACCAAAACAAATGTTTTCATTACTATCTCAGATTGAACCAAAGTCAGTTGCAGAGGCATGTGAAGATGCTAGTTGGCTCAAGGCAATGAATGAAGAGTTGGATTAAATAGAAAAAAATAAGACTTGGGAATTGGTGTCAAGGCCTACAGACAAGAATGTTATTGGCACTAAATGGGTCTACAGGAACAAGCTCAATGAAGATGGCAAAATTGTAAGAAACAAGGCCAGATTAGTTTGCAAAGGATATGCTCAGGTTGAGGGAATTGACTTTGAAGAAACATTTGCTCCTGTGGCTAGGCTGGAAGCTATCAGGATGTTTCTTGCTTTTACAGTGCACAAGAACTTCAAGGTTTATCAAATAGATGTCAAGTCAGCTTTTCTAAATGGTAACTTGGAAGAAGAGGTGTATATAGAGCAACCAGAAGGATTTCAACTGAGTGAGGACCCTACACTTGTGTGTAAACTGAAGAAAGCATTGTATGGGTTGAAGCAAGCACCAAGAGCATGGTATTCAAGACTGGATACTTATCTCTATAAGTTGGGTTTCAAGAAAGGTTTGGTTGATAGTAATCTCTATGTTAAATCTATGGATGGCAATCAGACAGTTGTGGTTGTATATGTAGATGATATCATCTTTGCAGGCCAAAAGGATGAATTATGTCAAGACTTTGCTCAGAGAATGCAAGATGAGTTTGAGATGTCTATGATTGGAGAGTTATCTTATTTTTTAGGTCTTCAGATCAGCCATTGAAAGAATGGATTCTTTTTATCACAGGCCAAATATGTGAAGGAAATGTTGAATAAATTCACAATGGAAGACTGTACACCAATAAGCACTCCAATGATGACAAGTTGTAAGCTAAGTAAAGAGGATGACTCTCCCTCAGTTGATAATACTATGTACAGGTCAATGATAGGAAGTCTTCTCTACTTGACTCCTACTAGACCAGATATTCTTCAGTCTGTGTGCATGGTAGCTAGATTTCAAGCAGGCCCGAAGGAAACACATGTTGTAGCTGTGAAGAGGATCTTCAGATATCTGAAGGGGACAATGGAGTATGGTCTTTGGTATGCAAAAAGCAAGGATCTAGTTTTGTCATCCTACTCAGATGCAGATTGGGCAGGTTGTGTTGATGATAGGAAGAGCACTAGTGGAGGTGCTTTCTATCTGGGCAGAAATTTAGTGGCGTGGCACAGTAAGAAACAGGAATCAGTATCATTATCTACTGCAGAGGCTGAATACATTGCAGCTACCTCTTATTGTACACAGGTTTTGTGGATGAAACAAATGTTGAAGGATTTAGGCATTGAGTCAGACAAGCCTATTTCAATGTTCTGTGACAACACAAGTGCTATTAATATCTCAAAAAATCCAGTGATGCACTCCAGGACGAAGCACATAGCCATTCGATATCATTTCTTGAGAGAAAAGGTCTTGGAAGGAGAAGTTCAGTTAGAGTTCATTCCTACAGCAGAGCAGATTGCAGATATCTTCACAAAGCCACTTCCCAGAGATCAGTTTGACTACTTGAGACAGAAATTGGGAGTGATTATCTTTCCCAAGCATTGAGAAGCTTGGAGTGAGGGGGAGCAGGGTTTGCTTGTTCTATTTTTTTTTCTCCCTATGTAGGACTCAGGGGGAGTCTGTTGGTATTTTTTTGTGTGCTGCTATGGTGATATGTTTATGCTTTGGAGCACCCATAGGATTGGGAAGATGCGGTGGGCACTCCTATGTGGGAAATCCCTTTGTTCTTGTTGTCAAAGGGGGAGAAATGTCTGTGGATTGAGTAGTTGCCAACAATTCCAAAGGGGGAGATTGTTGGCCTATATATTGTAATTGTTGGCAAATTGGGCTAACTGGGTCCAGTTTGATGAGGGAGAGTGTCTGCGGACCTTACAGGCGATATGGCAGTCCTACAGGTGATATGGCTTTGTTACAGGTACTGTGAAGCATGGAAGAGGTGAAAGAATTAGAGGAGAGAGAAATAGGAGAGAGAAAGTGGGACCTAGGAGAGAGAAGGTGGGACCCACCACGGAGGCATGCCACCAAGGCAGCCAACCTGGCCGAGCACCAAGGCAGCCAGCCAGCAAGCCAGCCGCATGGCACCACAGCAAGGCACCACAGCAAGCAGGCCTGCATGGCACAGCCGCATGGCATCACTAGCCAGCCAGCAGCACCGCAGGCCAGCAAGAACCTCAGCAGGCCCGCAAGCAACTGCTAGTCGCAAGCAGCATCATGGCAAAGCCCGCAAGGCCTAAGCTCACGAGCTGGCCTTTCCCCTCTCGCATGCCGTGTGCCCTTCCCTCAGCTGTTTGACAGAATGTTTAGAGAGAGAAAGCTTCTCTCTTTAGAGAGAAGCACCTCTCGGGAAGAAATTTTCCTACAGAGTTTTCTTAACAAAAAATTGGTTCCAGAGGCCATTAAAAACACTTTCAGGGGCATTTTTGGAAGTTCATAAAAGTGAAAATACCATATCAACAATCAAGATGGAACCACGTCTTCGAGATTCCAAATCGGCGGTTATGGTGAAGGCGGGTTAATGTATATCGCTGACGCTACGCGAAGATTCTATCGCGCAGCTTGTGATTCGTCCAACGCAGTGTAATAAAATGTGTCGCATTACATGGAAGCAAAGCCATTGTTCGGTGTGACGCGTCTACAGCGCCGCGGTTCTCTTGATCTAGATCTAACGGTTGTTGTTCAAGCCATTTTCGGAGACGCGGATTATCCAGATCCGAGGGATCTGGTTCAATCCCGCCTTTTTGAGTGAGATCCGACGGCCAAGTATACTGATTCCCTCTTCAGCCAATCAGAGCGCGACACCACAGCGACAGGGCGCGGCTACGGTGTGTCGCAGGCGCACCAAATGATGCCGAAAGATTCCATTTGGAATTTTTTTAGAGGCCGAACTTGTTTATGCCATAACTTGGCCATCCGGTGGCCAAATCCGACGATCCAAATTGCACTGAGCTAGGTTTTTAATGCTCTTTCTATTGAGAATGGCTGTAGAGACTTGTGGCCACGAGAAACAGAGCAGAAAGGGAGTTTTTGAAGAAAGGGGGAAAAACCTTATGATTTTTTATCTTTCTTGCTCTGGAAATTGAAGATAGTCATTCTCCATCGCTGTTCTTGTTGATGCCGATATATTGAAGTATTCTTGAAGGCTGGAAGAGCTTAATTGCATATGGCAAGGGATTTATTGACTACCAGATGAAGAAGAACATCGTCAATTATCAGAAAAATTGGTTGTGAGATTTTCTTATCTCTCTTATTATTTATTGAACCAATTCATTGTATGTTAAAGTAGGTTAATGATGTTGAATGCCTATGGTGCATAGGAATCTAATGTATGCTAGCATTAGGCAAAGAAAAAGAGAAGAAAATATTGAATGCCTTGCTAGGTTGGGATTTAATTGTAGGGCATCATTATAAGCCCCAAAAATTGTATCTGTTGTGGTGTGTTCGGTGGGTCTTTGGACACCGGCTTTATGCCTGAATTACGGCGTTATTACGCCCTCTCGGTTTATGCTTTGAGAAAATTTAGGGTGAACATCCTTGTCCTGTAAAGGGCTAAAAGTTGAGTATTGAGTAAATACGAAGCCCATTAGGCATTACTCCATGGATTAGCCATCACTCACTGTGGTGGTGAACCACGTAATCTTTGTGTGTTGTGGTTTGCTTGATTATGTGCTTTGTGAAGTGCGTGGAATGAATTGCAGGATGGGTGTGCAAATCTGGTAGACCTGGCCACTGAGTGGTGTGAGGTAGATTTGCATACGATTGTGTTTGAGACAGGTTATTTTATAAACATCATCAAGGCAAAAAAAAACCAAGGGAAAAATTATCCACACTGATTCACCCCCCTCTCAGTGTCATTCAAGGTTTATCAGAACCTACCTATTATACATTTCATTAAATTGAACTACCCAAATTGACAAGACCTTTTGAGAGTCAAACTGTTGTTAACCCACTTTAAAATCCACTTATAAAGCCCTTCTCGTATTTGCCTTTCAACGTGAAAGCTTCTCCTTTGCATTTAATTTTCTCCCTCATTTAAGGCAAGTTTTTTTTTGTCCCCTTCTCATATGAATGATAATTTTTTTTATTCTTTTTATATTAAAGATTGAAGCTTTGTTTTTTTTTTTAGTAACTCAAATTACCATCTTGACAAAGAATCCATGGACTGACTGTTAAAATGACTAAAATGCCCATCATGTGTGAAATTATCTAATTACCCTTCAACTTAACAAACAATTTTTTTTGTACTTAGTACTCCCAACCATCATGCGACACATCATCTCATTATCAAAAGATGTACTTGTACTTTCCTGAGTGAGACAACTGAACTTAACCTGCATAACTGTGGAAATGGCAAAAAATTTATTTGGGGGCAATGGAAAAAATGGGGTTGTGACAAAAAATTTCATGGTGGTCTTGAGATAGCATCTCCTGAAAGTTTTCAAAATGTGTTGATTTATAAGGTTTTGTCAAATAAAGTTGCTAATGGAAATAACAAATGACTTTCATTTCAAAACAAAAGCCAATTAATAATTATGATAAAACAAGGACTCTAGAAAGACATCCCGATTTCATTGTTCAGGTAATAAATATATGTCTAATCTTCTCTAATATTCTTTAGAGAGATAGTAAACATTGATAGGGCTCCTCACTCTGTGGAATGAATCACTCCATACTAGTGATGCCAATATGATTTTAAATTAATCCAGATATGGATATAAAGATCCACCCTTCAACAAAACTATGAATGACTGTTTCTAGTTCATCTGATCAAAGACAAACATGTCCGGAATCGCGGTTATATCAAAGCCCTCCAGTGACTTCACTGTAACCTTATACACCGACTTAGCGAATCCTATATTCTTCACTGTCCTCTTCAACACCGCTGAAATATCTTTATTGGTGTACTAAAGTTCCATTGTAATGGAAGGATAATTTTAGCCATTAAAACTTTTTTGCCACTCATATTTATTTCGGGCAGTTGACACCATTTCCAACAATTAGTGTTGCATTGTAACCTTCTCTCGATAGGAAACTTATGTAGGATTTTTGGGTTCACATCATAAACCAAGCCAGGGTCAACCGTGTTAAGTTTTCTACTAAAAAGTTTCGAAGTATTAAGTGAAAGGATTCTCAAGTCTAATGCACCCAAAGTTTATACTCCATTTCATGTGTTGCCCATCTTTTGGGTAATAGCACAGGTGGCATGTGGTCCCTCTTTTGGGTGATTAAAAGGAAGAACCTAGAGCTATGATATTGATACCATATTAAGTTTCATTTCAAAATAACGAACTAGTAACTGGAGGGACTCTCACATATATAAGGCACCCTATGTTATTGTCTCTAAGCAATGTGGGACTATTTCGATTACTCCCCCTCACGTGTTGCCCCTTTTCTGAATGACAGTACATGTAAGACCTTCACTCCATTAATGGGTCTAACCGTGTCATGTCAGGTCTTTCCATCATTGCTGGATAGAGTGGACCAACTGTGTGGAGAAGGACCACGACACCAAGTATGAGAATCGACTCAAAAACACTTAAAATCAAGTGTATGGTCGACTACCTGGGTAGGTATGGTCGACCATACGATAGAAAACAAAGATCACTGACCAATAACCATACGGTCGATGTTTTTGACCGTATAGTTGATGGATTCTGCGATCGTACGTCCAACCGTACGACCCCAAATCAGACTCTAAGTTTGAAAAAATTTCGAATTCAGGGGGGATTTCTTTCCTATTGTTAGAGAACTCTATATGGAGAGTTTTTCTATATATAAAAGACATCCCTCAATCCTTTTTCACTATTTTAGAACATTATCAAACCCTAGAGGAAGAGAAGGAAAGAGAAGGAAGAGAAGGAGAAGGAGAGAAGACTAAGGAGAAGGCTAAGAGAAGAGTTCTACAGACTTTCTGCAACTAGTAAGGTATGAACCTTGTCTCTAAAGCCTTAGAACATCAAGAGTAGGAGTTTCTAGTGAAAATTGTAATACCAAACCCAATGTAAGGATTCAGCTATGGGATTTTTTGAGCAAATCTCAAAAGGGAACCATAGAGAATTGATTATTGTAATTAGTTGATTAACTAAGAGAATTGACCTTAGGATGATCATTAGGAAGGACCTTATCGAGGAGCCAAGAGGAATAACTCGGATTGAAAGTAGATTTTAATCAATAAATTCGAATGGTCGTAGCTACGATCGACCATAGCATGATCAAGGTATCGACCATAACCATTCGGGAAGAATTCAAGAACTGTATGGTTGCAGGTATGGTCGCATATAGTGCGACCGTAGGGTATCGACTGTACGAGGTAACGTTGACACAGTATGAGACCATAGGACTAATCAGACACCTATCAACGATCTATTTTTGATTTCTGACTACTGTAACATGTTACATATGAATCCTAACTTAAATCTATATAACTTTTATGTTAGTAAATTGATTCAAAGGAAGTTACAAGGCTTGGAAGGAGATCAAGTATTGTTAAAAGGTGAGGGAACAAGACCTAAACTAATTGGATAATAATAAACTGTTTATTTTATGGAGTCCAATGCTATGATTGATTCTATGATTGTATGCTTGTAACGTACATTTCACATGTCATCCAATATTATTGTTATTACTGCTTATGTATATTTACTTCTGTCTACTTATAACATGATGATGATGATGCTAAAAATAAACATGTGATTGTGTGTGTGGTTAGTGTGTTAGATGCGACTGGAACATCAAGGGAAGGACGTGGCACTGTGGCCTGGTTACCAGACTTTAGCTCTATCTCTACTCAAGTCTTGCCCACTGACATCGTTGTATTGTCATTATCTTAGCAGAACTATTATTTCGTAAGGCATCAGGGGAGGTGGTCTTGGACCGTGTGATCTCTGACTCTGTCGGGGGGCCTTAGCTCTATCTCTATGGAGGTATTAAGGGATACAGAGATGAGGCCTTGGATACATTGGATGGCATTAGGATTGGTTAGTTGCAACCAATTTGCAAGCCCTCTCTAATATGGGCTTATGTGTTGGTATAAGTAGGGCATCAGGGGAAGTGTTGGCGGTCTGTGATATAGACACTTTTGTTCTCTCTCTATTCCATGATGGGTGCATGTGAGATGACAATGGTATTTGATCCATTGGACGGATTCACACACTCGTGTATAAAGGTGCGGTGGCAACCAAACCTTTCTATAGCACGTTGCAAACTTAAAAACTAGACCAAAGATATTGAATTGAATGTATGCATATGTTTGCGTATTATTTTATTTTTTCACTTAGCCGTGATGTGTGCTCACCTTTTTGACGTCGAATATTTTTAGTTAATGATGCAGGTCCTACTGTAGAAGACTACGTAAATGCGCCGTCGTATGGACACATGGCGGATATGGACGTAGAAGCTGTGGAAGATGTACATGATCCATCATGCTAGTGCATCCAATGTGTTTTTTATTAGTTAGTTATAGTTGAGTACTGGAACATGTAATGGATTATTTACTTTTATGTCTTGAATTATTGGAGATAATTGGATTAATTATTTATTCTATCACTGTTAGATGCTCTGTTCATTATCTATAAGACTTTCGCTTATTCATTTATTACTCTGATTATTATTGTGGAATGTATGTATTGTTTGATATGGTGGGTACGACATATATGAGATCCTGGTTGAACCATTGATTTATTGACGATTCATCACACTACTCTGGTTAGCCCAGAATTGGGGTGTGACAGTATACATGGCATGTAGTTCCTCTTTTGGGTGACCATATGGAGTGAACCTGGAGTTCTGATACCATATTAAGTTTCAAATTCAAAAGTTTAAATTATTAAGTAAAATGACTCTTAAGTATATAAGGCACCCAATATTCACATGTTGTCCCTCTTTCGGGTGGTAGCACACATTGCACGTGGTCCCTCTTTTGGATGACCATAAGGAAGAACCTGATGCTCTGATACTGATACCATATCCCTCACCGGGTCAATTTGACCTGACCCATAACTGATAGCTCTTTCATCAATATTGGTAGAACTAATATAATTATTAATCTCCCTTACTGCAAATAGAATGTCAAAAAAATCCCGTTAGATTCATTAGTTACATAACTCTGGGGGCATTAATGTTAATCGATTAGAAGTCAAAAATCTCACCAGTGGTCTTGATAGTAGACATAATAGTTGTCGATGAGCAATCAGGGTGGAAGCTCTTTACGTAAACTGCAACGGCCGCAACATGAAGGTATGCCATGGATGTTCCTGACATTATGTTATATGCATAGTTGGGTCTCAAATGGGTTGTCATTCAGCTTTACAAATATAGACCAAGCAACTAATTTGACCTGGGTGCACTGAGATCAGGCTTCCCATCAATGAAATAAACAACATTTTATTACACTATTAAGGCTTAAGACATTTGTTTGTCTGATTCCCGATTAAGAGTAATGCCACAAAAGGATTTTTCTTTACAGCTCACCTACGGTGTCTCAATTGAAAAGTTAAGGCTTTGTTTGGTATGTATTCTTAGAACACATTCAGAGATCACAAAAATAGGGTTTGGTATACGTATTCTCTTTCTTGAATCATGTAATGTGTTAGGAATATGCGGCCTATTCTGGAATGGGCTCTTTTTCCCATTCTGCCTTTGGAGCCTAGATTGGAAATGCCTCTTCTTTGACCTAATTGCATCCTATTTTAAGAATACATTCTCAAATTATGAAAATGCAATAATCCAAGAAAACATATTAAACACAACCTAAAATTTGGAGTTCATGCATAGAAACAAAAGCAGGTTGATAGATTGATTAATGCATGAACCATTTCATAGTGCTAGCATTGCTTTTATATTAATTAAGATGGCAGTTAAGTTTAATGAGCATATGTGTGTGTATGTGTGTGTGTGTGTGTGTGTGTGTGTGTGTGTGTGTGTGTGTGTGTGTGTGTGTGTGTGTGTGTGTGTGTACCTTGAGGATATTTCTACTCACTGTATTGGGTCCATGAGAGGCGAAGGTAGTAAAAAATGGAGCTTTCTATTTTACCGTCAAACTCTTCAATAGAGTTCCCTTGGTATTTATATGTTGAGTGGTGTATGCTTATGCTTGTTATCCTTCATCTCCTTATGTTGGACTCGGGGGAGTTTTGTGATGTTTTTATGTGTTGATATAATAGTCTATTATTTTTTTTGGGCCCATAGGATTGGAAAGATGCGGTGGGCACTCCTATGTGGCATATCCCTTTGTATTTGTTGTCAAATGGGGAGAAAGATCTCATGTGCAGAATGAGTTGCCAACAATTTCAAAGGGAGAGATTGTTGGACTTTGTGTTCTCATTGTTGGTAATTTGGCTGATGTGACAGTGTTTGTGAGGGTTCAGTTAAAGAAATTAGGAGAGAGAGTGTTAGTACAGGAGAGAGAGTGTCAGTGCAATGGTAAAGTTGGAGCAGCCTTGAGCAACCTCGTAGTTGGGTTTTACAATTTTCTACATCTCTTATAGTGTGTCTCAGATGGCTTGTAGCGAATTAAATGACATTCTACATCAAGAATTGATGATGTGACAGTAATACTGATGGTGTGACAGAGTTCAGAATCAGAAGAGAGAGTTATTGAAGAAATAGAGACAAGAGAGAAAAGGAGGAGAGAGAATGAAGAGAGAGAGAGAGACTATACAGAGAGAAAGAGGAGAGAGAAAGATGTGGTGGGCCCTACTAGTCACCAGCCTGGCCAAGGGCCGCGGCACCACAGTGGCAGCCCCACATGGCCAACCAGCCACATGGCCAGCCGCAAGGCACACTGCCAAGGCCATAGGTAGCAGCCTCAGGCCCTGTGCCACGCACAAGTGCAGCAGCACGCATGCCCAAGCGTATGGACCTGGCCGCACACAGCATGCCCCCTGACATGCCTATCACCTGTTTGATAAATTTCTAGAGAGAGAGTAAGCAAATTTTAGAGAGAGGACCTCTCGGGAAGATTGCCGCTGTAGGGTTTGTTTAATAAAAAAAAGTTACAGAGGTGATTTCATAAGAAGACAGGGTTATTTTGGTCCAGTTAGAAAAGAGTAGATGCGAGATCGGCGATCAGAATGAAGCCACGACAGTTGGATTCTGATCTAACGGCTAAAAGAAATGCGGGATCTCATGCGTCGTGGCGACAGCGTCAGATTCTCCCGCGCAGATTATGATTGGACAGCTGCAGATTAATAAGTTGCGCCGCATCATATTGAAACTGCGCCTTGATTCTATGGTGCGCATCTACGGTGCAACGACAAGATGGATGCTTATCGAAAGGCCTACATTAGAGAATATTATGATTGACGCGATGAGGCCAATCCGTCAATGAAAGGCCATCCCGCCTTTTTAAGGAAATCCAATGGCCGATAGAGAAGATCCCATCTCCACCAATCGAAACTCGACAGCACAGGCGCGGGAGGCGATTCAATATATCACGGGCGCACGGAATCTACTGAAAAGATGCTATTTCCTAATATCTCATTGGCCGAACTTCAAACCGCCATAAGTCGGTCATCCGAGCTCCAAATCGGTCTATTCAAGTTGTAGTTTCCATATTTTTGGATGCTCTATACATTGGGCAGTGTTGGGAGTCATAAAAATATAGAAAAATTTTGAAAAGAGCATTTTGAAGGCAGACAAAAGGTTTTCTAGGGTTTCGTGCCTTGTGGGAGTGATCAATCGTCAACTACCTCTTCTCTGTGCATCAATGGAGTGTTAAATCCCTATAAGAGGTCAGTAGAGCTTTTATTTTTTCATTCATGGTGATTATGGGTTGTGTGGAAGAGATTGGAAGCCTGTGAGCGAGGTGTACTCTGTGAATAAATCTATATTATCATTGAAGGTTGTTGAAGAATCCCTGAGAGCAGTGTGAAGCTTCAAAGAGATTTTTGGCCATTCAAAAGCATTGTTTGTGAGATTTTTCAATTCCCTATCTATTTATTCTTTCATTATATTGTATGCTAGCATAGGTGAAAGTTCTTGAATACCTAGCTAGTGGGGGAAAATTGTAAGACAATTCTATAAGCCTAAAAAATTGTTATTTGCTTCCTATAGGTGTGGATTAAGCGTGGTGTGTGCAGTGGGTGCTGAACACTGGCTGTTGTAGCCTGAATCTTGGCGTTGTTATGCCCTCTCAGTTTTATGCTGGGAAAACTTAGGGTTAGTATCCTTGTCTTGTAAAAGACTAAAAGTTGAGTGTTGAGTAAATACGGAGCCCGTTGGGCATTGCTCTGTGGACTAGCCATCACACACTGTGTTGGTGAACCACGTAATATCCTTGTGTTCATTGTTTTATCTTTCTGGTATATTTTAGAGTGCGTGGAATGGCTTGCAGGGTGGGTGTGCAAATCTGGTAGACCTGGCCACTAAGTGGTAGCGAGGTAGATTTGCATGCGCTTATATGTGTGTAAAGAATTAGATCTCCATCAGCTCTGGGCAACAGTGAAATAATTAGGGAGAATTTTCAGACACTGATTCACCCCCCCTCTCAGTGTCATATCAAGTTCATCAGAAACAAAACACAGTGTCTAGATCTTCAGCTGAGGCAGGGTATCGTGCCTTGGCTATGTTAACTTGTGAGCTTTCATGGCTAAAATCTTTATTTACTGATCTGGGCCTATTACGTTCTTTTCCCATTTTGGTATTCTGTGATAACCAATCAGCAATCCATATTTCGGAAAATTCAGTCTTCCATGAGCGTACTGAACATTTAGAAGTGGATTGCCACTTCATTAGAGAAAAGATTCAGTGTGGTTTGATTCGCCCTCTACACATTAGATCTAAACTTCAACTGGCGGATATGCTCACCAAAGCACTGGGCCAAGGCCCACTTTCTTTTCTACTCAACAAGCTTGGATTACGATCTATATCTTCATCAGCATGCGGGGGGATGTTAACATGACACAAACACGTGTCATGTCTATTGTTATTTAATAGTGTTATTAGGCCCACGTGGTATTAGTGTAAAGTCGTATATATATACGACTGAATAGCGTAATTGTACTTTAACTTTTTCATTCTTTCAATTTTGAATCGATTGAGTTCTGAAGGCATCTTTCTCTGTTCTTCCTGTTTACTACAAGGCTTTCATCTTTTATAAAGTATATGTGCCATGACCTCCTGCATCCACTACACTTGGATTCATTATATTCATGGTTTTGCTTAGATTATAATACTTTGCTCCTATTACCTTCCTGATCACATTATCAAACGTAACAAGTCTCAATAGAGAGATGTCTTGTATTAAGTTTGTGAGTTAATTTCGAAGGCCCACTAAAGTTTGGTAGCCGAAGGACTTGAGCACTTAAAAGCCTGAGGTTTTAATGGCATTTTAATAAATGTACTTCTATAAGTTTAGCTCTAAATTGATAGAGCAGCAAATTTTACCAACCATGTTGCTTTCTATTTCATTTTTTCTTTTGCATTGTGATTAGGATTTGAAATCTACAAAAGAGAGATATTACTTGTTGTAGCCCAGAAAATTGGTTCCAGTATTATGGCATGTGCCCTTCCACATGGCTGGGGGAGGCCCGTTTCCTTTGTCATTAAACTTTGAGATCAATCAAAATTCCTGGAGCAATCAACTCAACACATTTAATAAACAAGTTCCATGGATCCATAGCTCATCTCTACCTTTTTATTTTGAAAAGATCGGTTGTATATCATCTTAATCACAGATTAGATTATTAACTAAATATATATATAAATAAGTACTAAATAGAATTACGGATTTAATTATTTTGATCTTTCATATTACCTGTGTATAACAAACCCACAACAACGTTGCTCTCTTTATAGAATAATTCCTCTTTACTGTTAAAGGCATCCCTATAAAATCTCAGGATCTTGTCATGTAAAGCTTATATATTTTGTCTGAAAACACACATCAAACCCTCTCCTTCTTTGAAAATAATTCCAATACACGTAAGTACATATTTATATATCCATGTATCATTGATCTAAATAAATTACTCATCAGAATTTTCAGGTACCCTTTAATAGTTTTGCTTCCTCGGGCATCAGCATTGCTGCAAATGCATTGAAGCTCTTCCCATAGGTATGTATTATGGATTCTATTGCAATACTCTCTCACTATAAATCCCTATTGCAACGGATTATATTGCAATGCTCTCACTCCCTAAGCGTAGGACAACAACAATTTATGACTAATGACCTCCCTAGGACTCGTCTACGAGTCTCTCAAAAATCTCTATTGATGATCCATATGACCCAAAACACTATGATCATGAGGAGCAACACCATCATTTAAGACAACACCCGTAAGATGAGATTAGAATAAAAGATTTCAATGGTTGATAAGACCCACAATTGTTTCGTGATTATGTGTGCCGTTGATAATTATTTTGATTTGTTAGACCTTCCCAAACCTCGAAAATTAAAATTAACACTAACCAAGCAAATAAAGAAAGTAAGGGAGTGGTGGAGTCACTATGAAGAAAGCTTAATCTAATCTCGATTGAAACCCATTACTTAAGAAGAAATGAAAGAATAACTCAATGAGAAATACATGCCATATGTGTATGGATTTTCACCATTTGTTGTAGAACCATGGTCATGGGGTCAAGGAGATGATTACGAGAGTTAAAACCCGCTGCTGCCTTGTTTCGATACCAATTGATGCAAGGCTTGGTTTAACAATCAATAGTAACTTTCTTGCTGATCTATAGTAAAAATCAATTACATAAGAGTGAATGAGTGAATATATATATATATATATATATATATATACTGTAACAAGATTACATATGAAAATATTACAAAACAAATCTGGATTATTTATTTTTATTATTTTTTAGTCTAATCTATTTCAATTTGGAAAGTATTATAATAATATTTATAGTACTAATACACATAGCATTTTTTTTTTAATATAAGGCAACGGGAGGGCAGAGTCATCTCAATATATTATATGATAAAACACTACACAATATAAGGAAAGAGGGGGGGGGGTGTGGAAGATCGGTAATAAAGAAAGGAGGGAGAAGCCGCATGGAGGTGGCTAAAAGAAAAGGAAAATACAGAGGGGGAAGATTCGAAGGGACTGAGAGAGAATGCGGCGGGAGAAGAGGGGTTTTGAGAAGAAAAAAAAAACAAAGAAAGGAATTTGAGGTTTCCAGCGACCTTCGGCTCAGCTCTACCAGTTCCGGCAACCTTCGGCTCAGCTCCCCAAGTTCCGATCACTTGAGCTTTCCTCAGATAGAAATTGCGATCTCAGGCGGTATCTATAGATTCTCGCCAGGTAAGTTGTGACCCGTTTCAGCTTATTGAGGTGTAGTTTTTTTTTTTTTTTTTTTTTTTAATGAGATTTCATGAAAAAAAGAAAAAGAAAAAAAAAGTGATAATTCCCTTTGAAATCCCACAGCATTGATCGGTTAGGCTCGGTTCATGTTCCTGTTGCTCTCTTTTCCTTTCCTTTGCTGTTGCATCCACTAATTATCCATTTATTTGGACCGAAGCTGGTAGAGTCCATTAATGCTTATTGTAGGTATTTCAGGTTTTAAACATATAACTATTGAATCAGATTGCTTACAAGTGATTGATTCTTTGCAGGGCACAAAAACCTGATTTGGAGCATTTTGTAACTTCTGTGATATCGGATATTAGATGTATACTCTCTTCTGAAGGTTGTGCTTCAGATGTAAATGTAACCTTTAAACATGTTCCAAGGGAGGCCAATATAGTCACTCATACCTTTGCTAGAAAGGCTATAACTTGTAAAGGGGAGTTTAGTTGGCCAGAGTTCATTCGGCGGTTATCAGACTTGCTTTACGTAGATGCTGTAGTTACCCTCGTATTGAATAAATTTTTCTTTTACCAAAAAAAAAAAAAAAAAAAAAAAAAAAGGGGGTATTTCAGGTTAATGTACATCACATGAGGGTTTTGTTTTTTTTAAGAACCATTAGATGGCCATTTGCGGTTTATTATTTACAGTTTGTTCCTATTCCTGTCGACCAGGAGTTTCATGATGAATCATTCTCATCATGTCCAACAATGATTGAAATTTTCGTTTATAAAGTGTCTATCTAATGGCAGAATTTATGTTCTTCTCGTAAATTAAGCCAATTTCAACATACAAATTCGTTTTGTCTCCGGTTTTTTCCTAGTTAATTTGTTGTTGTTATGAAGTGTTGTGCTTCATGTGAATGCCGATAAACTGGTTTGATGTAGATCATCTATTTTGTTGCCTATTTTCTACTCATCTCATAGGATAAGCTCATTATTTTATTAACTTAGGATGGGCCCATTACCTTACTTTTTGCCAAGATAGAGTCAATTATCTGTTTTGTTTAGGATAAGTCCATCGGTTCACATTATTTTCTTTACTTTGGTCAAAGCCCAACCCAACATCTCAAGATGTTTGGATTCAGCCCATCATATCATTAGCCCATCATTTTATTTATTATTATTATTGAGACCTTAGCATCTTATATTTCATAATCTCGTCATGATTATTATGGATTGTTTTGAATGCAATGTTCGCTATAGATGGATCTCATGTGATGTCTGATGCAAATAGATTTTTTCAAGTAGTTGTAAATGCTTAGCATGCATCGTTTGCTTCATTATCTAAATTGCTTAATGGTTGGAACATCCTTCCAAGCACTCAAACATGATATCTTGCACGGGTTGATGGGAAATGCCCGATTTGTATGGCTGGTCGGCCACCCACCTGTAGATTAGGATGCGGGTTGGATTAGTTTAAGGCACTCCCAATCCCCTTCAAATGTATCCCCACTCGTAATTGTTGTAACTTTAAAAACCACATGCACGCATGGGCTACTGCACCCCATGTTGTATGAGCGGTTAGGTAATAATTGTTTGGAATAAAGCGAGAATCAAACGAGTCACTATTAGGAGAGACCCCCGTTTCTTAGTGTTAGTGTGCGGGCCCATTCTTTTTATTTGCCCTCTTTCGCACCCAAAGGTTGCGTCGGCTTCATTCGACACCTTTCTTTTGAATTAGTTCACGTTATACCCTATTTTTGTTGGCCATAGACCTGTTTAACAGCTGTGGACACGAACCTTCTTCTCGAATTACGTGAGGACTTGATTCATGAGAGATTTATTTGTCTCCAAGAAACCCAAGAAATTTGGAATACATGCTCACACAATTCAGTCCAAAGGATGTACCAGTTTGATTCGATATCATTTCCATTGTTTTCTTCGTACACCCACCTATTCTCGAGCTACGCGAGAACTTGATTCTTGAGAAGTAATTTGGGACACGTGTACCCATAATTTGGTCCAAAGGTTGTGATTGTGCTCGTCTTATTTGGCATAATCATTTTTTTGGATTTCATTTACACGCCCTTTGGATTTGTGGACCATATACTCGATCATCGATTATGGACAAAAACCATTTGTTTGACCTGTTTGTTGCCTATGGATCAGCTTTGAACTCAACCCCGTTGAACTATGTGAGCAGACTTGATTCCTCGAGTTTCCCAGGATACATAGGCAGTCTGTGATAGTGGTCCTAGATTCAGTCCCAATGGCTCACATGGGATTGATTCCTTCATTTCTTTAATTCTCTTTTTCTTTTTCTTTTTTTTTTCTTTTTTTTTCTTTTTTTCTAAATCTTTGTCAGATTTTTAAAGCACAAATTTAGAGATTCGAGTATTCCTCTTTTACTTTATTTTTTTCTTGAAACTTGGTCTTCACACTTCTTTAACTATTTCCAAACTTATCCCTTTTCAAAACCAAATGAAATGACACAAACCTTGAACTACGTTGGGGATTTGATTCTCAAAACTCTTCTGAGATACGTAGGCGGTTTGAGATCCAAACCAGATTCGATTCCACCTTTCAAATAATTGTTTTTCCCTTTTATTTCATTCATTCATTGATCACTTCATTTTTTCTCAATTAATGTCTTTTTTGTTCCATCAATTTCATATCCTTATTATTATCATTAAATTTTATCATTGTTTATCAATTTTCCTTCTTCTATGCCTTCTTCATTCTGTCTTGCCATTTCGTCTTCCCATCATATGTGAGGGTTTCACTTGGTGAACGAAATGTTTGTGTGAGGTCCCATAGACCCTTAGGATTTGATAGACAAGCTTTATTGGCTAATCGGTCTGTTATCCGATTATATTTGATACCCACACTAGGATTTATTTTCTTCGTTCACTTACAAACCTGCTTGGCTAAACAGTGCATGAATTAACATAGATATTTGATTTAGAAACCCCAAAACCATAATCAGCTTTGACCATGAACTGTCAAACATTGAAGTATAGGAAATGAAAAGAATATATAGCATGGGAGACTGATCTTCGGATCGGGTGGTTTAGGTGCTTAACACCTTTCCAAACTGTAATCTCGACGCTTACCTGATATCTATAAAAACCAATGCCAAAGTGGGTATACGAAGCATTAGACATCTCTCCTAGTGAGATGATAGCATTAGAGGTCGTAGTCCTTAATCTAGGTGGCACCTTCGATTATTTACCGTCCATCGACGTGGATGGAAGAGGTCAAAGGCGAAAGCCAATGATCCCTCTATTTTTCGGCACCACTTTACTCCATTTTCAAGGGACGGGGGGAGAAATTTTTTTTCCAATATCTTCACAGTTGTTACTAAAAGAAAAAGTTGACATTTTAGCAAGTTTACATCTACTACAAGACAACACATCACTACCATGTAAAGGAATTGTGCCCAAAAGACCAGTTGGAATTAATTGTTCCAAATTATTAAAGACATGTGACCCAGTCTAGAATGCCATAAATAAAAGAGAGAGGAATTACTGTTTAAATGAAAAGAAAAAAGAGAAGAAGAAGAAATAGGAATATGTAGTCTTTCTAAAACATAAAGATTGGCAACTCTATACCTAGTCCTAACCAGATTTTGCATCGTTCGATCCTACATAATACAACCAGAAGAAGAAAATAGAACATCATAACCAGAGTCGGCCAGTTGGCTAATGGAAAACAAACCAAGAGATAATTGAGGAACATAGAAAACATCACGTAAAGATAAACAGAGATGGAGGAGGGAAAAACAGAATCCACAGATTCAACAAGCATAGGAGAACCATTCATAGTTAAAATACTTACAGGGGAAGATGGCGAGTAACAATTACTTAGGAAGGAAATATTAAGACTCATATGATGAAAAGAACCAGAATTAAAAATCCAATGATTAGCGGTTAAGCTAGAAATGGGGGACCTGATCAAACCTGAGTGAGCAGTAATCATGGAAAAAACATGTGTCTGATTCGAAGAGGAAGAAAGTAACATTAGATTGTAGTTGCTCAATCATAAACTGAATCATGGATGCAGAGAGATGATCACTTGATGCCGTTGGAGATGATGCTGGAGTTGCAAGTGCCATGGGACTTTGTGCAATTGTTGATAACCATGATGAGGGGGACCCTTTAAACTGTTGGTTTTGAGTCGAGTAACGTCCCTTTTGAAGTTTGGGACTGCCAGATTTCCAATGCCCCCTTTGACAACAAAAACTGCACTCATCAATTTCATCTCGACATTTGGATTTGCCAATTACTTGAACAAGATTAGATGTAGGAGTAGGTAGTAAAGGAGAAAATGATGCTGCAAAGGCAGATGACTGGGAAGAACTAGGGAAACCTTAAATCGAGTCTCTTTTGTGATCAATTCACATATTGTAGCATCAACGTAAGGAAGAGGAGTTCAATGTAGAATATGCCTCTAACAGGTTTAAATTGATCTCATAGGGCCATATAAAACTAAATCAATCGCTTTCTCTCCCTATATGCAAGACAACTCTCTGAAGATTGAAGATCCTATGGTTCCATAAGTGTTAACTTATTCCAATAATTTGTCATCTGATTGTAGAACTCCTGAATTGATTTACCATCTTGCTTTGCACATTTTATTTCCATTTCCAATTGATATTGCTTAGCAAAATTGGATTTCAGATACATTTGACTAAGATAAGTCCAAACGTCCTTTGCAGTTTTATACTGGAGCATTTCATGCCAATATTAGGCTCAACAGAGTTATAAATCCAGGTTAGAATCTAAGCAATTTTCATCTCCTATTTTTCTATGGCTGTTGCATAAGTTTCTTCCTTAGGGTCAATTGGTTTGACTATTGATCACATAACCTAATCTGCCCTTGCCAAGTAAAAAATTTTACATTGCAGAGGACCAATAGGAACAGTTGCCGCCATTTAATCTGATGCTAATGGTATGATTTTCCTTATCAATAGTAGACAAATTTACCACAAGGAAAAAATTGCTGCAATGAATGTATGTCCCAAAAAAAAAAATTACGAGTGTTGTTGCAATGAAGATTGCGAGATTGCTACTGTAGATGCAGTTCCTTTACCGATGAGGAAAAAAATAAGAAGACTTATTATAGGATATTGCAACCTATGATGAGAATGAGATGGTGAAGAATACTACAACTTGCTGATGCGGTTCGATGGTGGAGGTTGCTGCAACTTGCGATAGGATGAGTGGAAGTAAGAAATCGATGATGCTGCAACTTATGATAATGACTTGCAATAAAAAAAAACGAAGATGCTGCAACTTGAGATAATGATCTGCAATGGAGCGTTTAGATCTTGCAAGGATATTTCTCTCATAATATCATAGTTTTGAGGAAAAAGGAGGCTACGCAAGCCTTTCTCAATAACAGTCCAAAAGAAAAGAATATAAAATAATAGGATACAAGAGAATAAATAATAAAACCTAATATGACCAAAAAGTTTAAGCTACTCTTAAGAGAATAAAATAAAGGGAAAAAGACAGTTATCTCCCCTGTAACTTACCTTAATGACAGTTGACCCCCAATGATTTTGAAAAAGACAATTACCTCCCCTAACATACTATGAAAATCCAAATAGACCCATACCATTAGGAATATTCCATTAAATGATAACGGTGGGAATCCAATATTTTTTTAAAAACCAAACTACCCTTTTGGAGAGATGAACTACCTATTTTATCCTTACTATTTAATAGGGTTACTATTTGCCAGTCGAACGATTCCCCGACTCCCTGCTTGCTCACCACAGTCGAGCTTACATTTTTTTCTTTTTCCAAACCCTTGAATCTCCTTCGTCTTTGGAGCTCTCCACCATTGCAAATCCTTGAACATTGAAGCAATTTCTCCTAAAATCTCTCCAGATTTTCAATCCCTATTTTCACTCCTATCTTCCCTCATCTTTCTCCCATTCCAGTGCCCCTTAGTCCACGGTCATTTTCTCTCCTATTCTTCTTCAGTTTCTTCTCATACTTCCTCTCCTGGCAGCTTCGACTCTTCCTTCAATATCAAAATCAAAAGCCAGATTAGTTCTCGAATTCCATTTCTCCTCCCTTTCCTAGCTCTCTCTCTCTCTCTCTCTCTCTCTTCAAATCCCGATTCTTCCCTTTCTTTTTCTGCTACAATCGGGTTCTCACAGGTTTTCTCCTCACCAAAAGCCGGAGGTCCCAACCCCTTTTTTTTTTCTCTGCACTATTTTCTCTCACACCTCACTCTTCTCTCTTGATTCGACAGGTACTTTAATTAACTCACCCATTATATATATCCAGAGGAATTAGGAGGGCTGTCAATAGGGAAGAGCGAAGGAGAACCAGAATATGAATTTCATATTAAGAATGATAATCCAGAGAATACCAGAATATGATTAAAAACAAATCAAAACACCAGAATATGAATTTCATATTAAAAATGAGAATCCAAAAAACCAAATTAAATTAAGACTTTCAACAATCGATGGCAGACTTGTGGATTCAAGTAGGATTAACAGGGAACTATCACCATGGTTGTAGGGGTTCAAATCCTCTCCTCCAGATTCTCAAGGAAGAGAGGATTTGAATCCTTGTAACTGTACCTGTTGCATCATTTCAGCTAGATTTTGATTACTCGACTAGCTACGAAGCTTGAGAGTAAAACTAGTAGATTGCATACTCGACTAGTTAAGAAATAGAAAACCAGTGCTTAATTGAAGACAAAAACGAGTTATAATGGGAGTGCAATTTGTTCGAAAGATTTTTGTGATCCATTGCTGCAACGATTTTCTTACTCATGGAAATCAAAACCAGTGCTTAATCAAGGAGTCTTGCTTCACTAGTCGCTTGAAATTGCTCCGCTTACATCTAAGTCCAACGTATCATCTCTACCCCATAGGAAAGAACGTGAGGGAGAATGAGAAGAAGATGAGATTAGGGCTTATTTTAGTTGGGTATAAAAGGTTTATATTGGTCTTTTAACAGTAATAGCATTTAAAGTAAGGATAAAACGTTGAGGGTAGAGTTGTTCATAAAAAAATTTCACTTTAAGACCGTTTAAAATTTGGGTCATTTGTCTTTTCTTAAAACTTGGGTGTTCAATTGTCTTTAAGGTAAGTTACAGAGGAGGTAACTGTCTTTTACCCTAAAATAAATAACACAATTGGAGGGACTGAAATGCCCCTAAGAAGGTTGCACGACACTCTTTCACACTACTAACAACAACAGCTTCACTTGACAAGTGAAGCTCCATTATCAGAGTTTATTAAAGGTCGGTGATAGTCATTATAGATACAGTTTCCTCATTATCTGCTATCTTTATTACTTTTCATTGATGTAATGCTTTTTGCTTATTACCTTCGACTGTAATTTTTAATTTAAAGAAGGATTGCAAAGAAGTGGTTTTGAGTGTGCATGAGGTCTATGTTGTATATTGGGCCCTAACGCATGCCAAGTTTGATTTCATTTGTTGTTAAGAAATTGGCTTTCTTTTGTTTGTTTTTCTAGCTATTAATGTAGAATCCTTCTTATGCAGTCAAGTAATGTTTCTTATCTTTGTCTTTTTCAATAGCTTGTAACTAATGAAGTGTGCTGTTAAGTTCGAAAATTTCTATATGGTTATAAATGTGAAAGGGCACACATGTAGTGAGTCTCCATTGCTCGTGTTCTAAATTATTTATGGGTATTGCATGATATGAAAAGACTAGTGCAGAGTACAATCATGAAAGATACCTTCTAAATTGAAGTTCTATTCTCAATAGTGCTGGGAGCATGCTATAGTTTTGTCCATATGAACCTACTGATCATTAAAAAATTTATTTTATAGGTATCTAAAGTACTTCACTAAACTCTTCTACAGGAGAGGAATGTTTATGTAGAGGAGGAGGAAGATATATAATAGGTAGAAGAATGAGGATCCATTTTTATTCAACATTGTTTTGTTTCTTTCTTGAACCTGATGTTGCCTCTGCAATTTGTTACTAATATGAGCTTGACAGTGTAGTTAGCAATTAGTTTTCCTCCTTTCCCAAATTTGGTTTTGGATGACTTGTATTTCTTCAGTTGAATTGGATTGTGGCAATAAGTTTTCCTCCTTCCTTCTCTATTTTGGTTTTGGATGAATTGTATTTGTTCAGTTGAATTGGATTGTATTTCTAACAAGCTTTTGCAAAACTGTTCTGATCAGTAGAGTAGTAATGAAATGTACAAATTAAAAAAATAAAATAAAAAAAGGCACATTTTCATGATGGAAATATGTGTACCGTCGTGGAAAATAATCTTTTATGACAGTATAAAGGCTGTCGCAGAAACACTTCTACACGACAGAAATAAGTATACCATGGTGGAATATGATCCGTCGCAGAAACACTTTGTACACGACAGAAAAACGTTTACTGACGTGGAAAATCATTGTTCACCTGGTTTACCATCCGTCGCAGAATATTAATTTTACACAACGGAAGTAAGAATATCGTCGTGGAACATATTATCATCGACTCCTCAAGGTTTCCATCGTGAATTTTGTGCGACGGCATTTTAGCCAACGGAACAATGATGGAGAATGTTTCGCGGTGGCATTTTAAGCGATGGATATCCTCCGTCGTGGAAAATTAGAATTGTTGTAGTGCATGTGTGATCACCACACGAGTGAGGTAATCAGAAGTGTTTGATCTTGCAACAGTTCGGTATTACTATGTAATTCCATCACCGAACAGTATTCCAAACTTCCTCTATTCCCCTGTAATGTCATCCATATTGGCTCCTGTACTAGTGAGGTGGTTTATTGAGAGTCGATCAGCAAAAACAAGAATTTAACTTGCTGGAGAGATTTCAAAAGGGGAAGTGTAGGGTGTTTACATTGTGAATATAAGTTCCTGTCACTTTTTTGAATGGAGCTCTTCATTGGAATGCAAGGAAAATCGTTCGATGGTTCATCTCAATGGAACTTAAGAGTGGAGAATTCAGAACAATTAGTCTCCCTGCTTAGCCAACAAAGGTAATTAGGTGCTGCAGTTTAGTAGAGATGCACTCATGTCTCTGTTTTATTGATCTTTTAGTTCGAATTATCTGCATGTACATGTACTCTCCATTGGATCCCATCACCGTTGATATATTATGGGACCCACTTCTAGAATGTAGGACTCACTGGATATGAATGTGATGGAATTCCAAGAAGGATACAAGTACATGCAGGTGAACTATTCTTCAATTGGATTTATGGGTTTTAAGTTAGAGTCCGACTGAATGTAATAAATGCTGTTACAACTTGCAGTTGTAACCAATTCTATTTAATGTAATGCACAAAACCTCAATATACAAAAGAGAGAGAGAGAGAGAGAGAGAGAGAGAGAGAGAGAGAGAGAGAGAGAGAGAGAGAGAGAGAGAGCCTGGGGGCAGTTTTGGTATTTCATCTGATGGTGAGAAGGGACATTTAATTTGTTCCAAGTATAAAAAAGCCCTCATCTTTATGAGACTTGGCTAAACATGAATGGATCAAGCGATGCAGCATTAATCTAATAGTCTTGACCCAACAATGGCTGTGGAGACAGAAGTTTCTTTGGTGAGATCACTACTCTTGCTAGTCAAGATCCCAGACCTGGCAATCTCCTTGGTTTGGGCCATGAAAAGGAGACTGGATTTTCCCTATTTGAAGCTCCAAAAGCTTAAGCAGCACCATCCAGCCATTGACATAGATCAATTGAGCTTACTAATAGTATCCTTTGGCCATTTTGGCATGCAATTAGAAAATAAGATGTCTATATGATAAAGGTCAGTGAATTCTCATATTTTTGTGTAGATTTGAACCATTGTTTGACTCTTTTACATTATATTAAGCCAGACAATAGACATGGAAACAGTCATGCGGATCCTTTATAACATAGACCAACAATGTCCCCATTTCTTGAAAAATCATGGAATTCTCATTTGCAAAGATGAGCTTAAATTAACAAGTATTTAATTTAGATTTAATTCTGTAATAGGGAAGTTAGATTTTAGTTTCTGGAATTGATTTGGACTTGCACCAAAACAACATAAGGAAACTGCTTTCATGGGAATTCCATCGTCTTCTTTTTTTTTTGGGTAAGTAGATTCCATCGTCTTCTTGCATCTATGTATAACTGGTAATTTGTTCTTAGTGAGATTGTATGAAGCCTATCTAGGCCTAGCATGTATTGGCTTGTGGAAATGCAGGGCAGTTATGTTCTGTTTCTAGTGAGTTAATAGGATGATGTTACTACTAAAAAGAAATAGGTCTTATGAGTCTTAAAACCGAACCCTTAAAACCTTCCCTGAGATTTGAGGAAAATGGACAGTAGCACAAATATATTTGACTGAGGTAACACAAATCATAATCAATTCCACCCACTGATGTTGAAAACCCAACCTTAACTTAATGGCCTTAAGATAAGCCCATTCCACTCGATCATAAGCTTTTGCCATAACTAACTTAATGGCAAGAAATTTCATCTTACCCTTTTTCTCATGGCCCATGTAGACATTATCAGCAATTGACCGACTTGAAAGAAAAGCTAATTGGGTTTTTGAAATAATAGAGTCCAAAATTGGTTGTAGTACTCTAGTGACTATGGTCTTCTTGATAACATTGAAGATCACATTACATAAAGCAATAGGTCTTAGCTGATCAAAGGTTCCTGGACTAGGAATCTTTGGTACCAAACAAATGAAAGTTTCAGTTAATTTAGAAGAAACCACACTAGTTTGAAAAAAAAAATCACATACCAAACATGTATGTCCTCCTTGATCACATTCCAACATTTCTGGAAGAAAACTGGTGGGAACCCATCTGGACCTGGAGACTACAAAGGATGCATAGGAAATAGAACTATCTTAGTATCCTCTAAATCTGGAATAGAGGTGAGAGTATCATTCATGGGTGCTGTAACAACAGGTTGCACAGATTCTAAAACCTTTGTCAAAGAGTCCACATTTATGTTGTCAGAAGTAAAAATATTATCAAAATGTGTAATAACCTCTTTGATAATATCCTCCTGAGAATGAGTTCAATTACCATTAGGTAATTTCAACTGTAGGATTCTGTTTTGATTTCGATGCTGCATCGTCATCGCATGGAAGAATTTTGTGTTACGGTTACCTTTAGTACACCATAAACTTCTAGGCTTTTGATGCCATAAATCATTTTCCTTAGCCAGTTCAATGTTCAATTCTTGAGTTAGACCCAACAGACGATCTTCAGTAGCAGTAGTAAGTGGGAGACTTTGAACATAACCAATTACTGAATATTACTTTGGATGTGGCGAAAAACTTTCTTATTCCACCGTTGATATCGAGATTGACTAGTCACATGTTTTGACTGAATAATCTCAGCCGCTGACCCTCTAGTGGGTGTATTCCATGCTTCCATGGTGACTGCTTTACAGGATGGATAACAGAACCACATACACTCAAAACAGAAAGGGCGTTTACCTATCGGTCTACTTCCTTCCGGGTTTAAGAGTATGGGAAGATGGTCTAAGCCAAGTCTAGATTTAACCATAACAAAAGCCTTTGGATTATTCCGCTGCCAACCTTCATTGGAAAGGACCCAGTCTAACCGAATTCGGATGCTAACAGTACCCATCCGTTTATTGCATCATGTGTATTGTGGTCCATTACTTTCTAAATCAAGCAATTGACAAGAATCAACCATATTTCTGAATTGACTAATGCCATGAGTATTATTGATTACACCCTCTTGTTTTTCATGCGAAGACAGAAAAGAATTAAAGTCACCAAAAACCACCCAATCTTGACCATGGGTGGTACTAGGAAATATCAAAACATCCCATACTGCTTGGCATCAAGATGGAACAGGGTAACCATAAACACACGTAATATAAGAAATATAATCATTCTGTAATTTAACTTGGAGGTCCAAAATATGTGAATCCAAATAATAAACAGTGACAGTAGTGTCAGACCAAAATAAAGCTAGTCTGCTAGATATACCAATAGGGTTCACTGTAAATATAGAATCATAATGTATTCGGTGACAAAGCTTATCCAATTTACCATGCTGATCTTTAGTCTCCATTAGGAAAATAATATCCGGCTTGTCCATGCAGGAGAGATGTATCAATGATCGAACTATCAAGGGTCTCCTAATCCCTGACAATTCCAATTCAATAATTTCATTTCAACCATGGTGCTAGACTGCTCCAGACACCACGGGGTTGTCAGACAAGAAATAATCCTTTTGATTTCAGTCTAGAACTTTTCACTGTATGAGGTCCTACCAAAACATTATTGACAGTAGGCACGGACATGTTGAAAGAGAATGTGATAGTGTGAGGATTTGGAGAGTCGGCCACTCTAAGTGATGGTATAGTAGTATGAATAGGTGTTGTAGATTGGATAAGGTTGGTAGTAGCGGGTTATGGTGGAAGGACCAATAATGGATTAGGTGTCATAAGGTGGGTGGTAGAGATGATAGGGTTGTTTTGTGTAGTGAGTGGGTTAGGTATAGGTTCTATTGTGGGGAATGATGTCATAAGTAATGGATTGTTGGGGGATACAATGAGGGAAGTGAAAGATTTGATAAATTTGGTATCAATGATGTAGTAGGAATGGAGTAGAGGACGTAAGGGGTGTTGTAAGGGGTGTGTTTTACTTAATCCTAATAAAATTTATTACAATGAATCTCACATGAAATGTAAAATACAACTGAGCAATAATACAATCCATTAAAAGAAATAAGACATACCTTTTCGTTGGAGATTGTTTTTCGACCTTTTCTTTTCGTCTGATTCCTGCAGAATCTTCTACAGTCTCCTCTCCCTTAGGTATGGGTCCTCTTGATTTCATGCAGAGAGAGACTATAGGGACCCTGTTTTATATTTATAATGATTTAGAATTCAAATCTATCCCAATCTCATAATGGTATAGATTTGATTTGTATTTGGAAAAGGATAATCAATCAACCTTGATTGGATTCCCACCAGTCAAAATAGACAAGTAAGATAATGTTGCCCATAATAATAAAATCAAAACAAGAAAGATTTTACAATATTCCACTTGGGCTATATTATTCCACAAGACTATTAAAAACTAGTGTGTCTATGGAAACCATTAATTAAAACCAGATTATCCCAAACCTCATACCTTCCAACAAGCAGACTAATGTTGAACAACAGCAGAAAATACACTTCAATTATACGGCATACAACTTTCTGTTATTATGAACATAAGTTTCCTTGTTTATTTTGACCTTGACTTACCGCCTCTGAAACTTGGCTTAATACTGCCTTTATGTTTTTGGCTTAATACCGCCTTCTGAGACTTGGCTTAATACTGCCTTTTTGGGTCCTGGCTTAATACTATCTTTATGTTTTTGGCTTAATACCACCTTCTGAGACTTGGCTTAATACTACCTTTTTGGGTCCTGACTTAATACTGCCTTTATGTTTTGGCTTAATACCGCCTTCTGAGACTTGGCTTAATACTGCATTTTGGGTCCTGGTTTAATACTGTCTTTTGTGTTCTGGCTTAATATTGTCTTTTAAGACTTGACTTAATACTACTTTTTTGGGTCCACTTTTTTGGGTCCTGGCTTAATACTGCCTTTTGTGTTCTGGCTTAATACTGCCTTTTATGTTTTTGGCTTAATACTGCCTTTTGAGTTCTGGCTTAATATTGCCTTTTGGGTCCTGGCTTAATACTGTATTTTGTGTTCTGGCTTAATATTGTCTTTTGTGTTCTGGCTTAATATTGCCTTTTGTCAATGACATGTCAATGAATGTGCAACATAGCAATAAATGAATGCTGATATAAAAATAACCATGGTTATAAATATCTGTGCCAAAACCATAGGCAATGTAAATACACATAATGAAATAAATCATTATCAATGTGAGAAAAGTCTCCCACTAACCAAGCACATTTAATGAATTAACCATTTCTATATTAAACATACAGTCCCTTGAAGACTCCCCTTGACAAAACCTTTGTCAGAGAATCTACAATTAAGATATTTAATGATTGTGCTCTACAATGATATAATTTCTTTGACTTTTTTCTCACCTAAAGAGATTTGAAATCCGATCTCTATTATGCTTTGAATTACTAGATTTCACATTATTCTTTGAGAACAACACAGCTAAACCGCTGTCACAACACATCTCTATAGGCCTAAGTAAAAACTTACAATCTTTTAACGTATGAAAGATAACTCTTCAACCAGATATGCTACTTATTAGTTTCGCATATAGTTATAAAATCTATCTTACCAAGAGGGTGATGCATGGATAAACTTCTTTGCATTTTTTCCCCAGAGGGTACATCTACCATCATAACAAAAAATCTGAGATGGGATTCATGCCACCAATGCAATCACCAAACACTACATCACAATAGCCAAGAGTGTCACTACTGCCACAAATGAGTAGATAATCTTTGGTCCTCTGCAAGTACCGCATGACCTTCTATTCTCGTTGTTCAGTGAGCTATACCAGCCTCCAACTAAAAATGTCTCAAAACACTCTAAACAAAAGCTATGTGAGAATAAATATAATCTTGAGCATACACCAAGCTCTGTACTTCAGATGCTCTCTCTCTGAACATCATTTCTTGAACATAACTCTGTCTTTGTCTCCTCTCTGATTTAAACATCTGCAACTTAACTGTTATGCATGTACATTCAATCATTTTAGAACACGAATAACTTATACCCTTTGAGACAAACCCAGAGTTTCATTTTTTCTGTCACGAGGAAACTCAATGTCAAGTACAAAAGTACTTACTCACACTGTAAGACCCGTACTCCGTGAACCCGGTCTAAACCTGGGTTTTGTGTCGTGACAGGTCTTCCGATCATCACCGGGCCAGACGGGACAAGCGGATGACAAACAGGTATGAAATCGAACCAAAGACGACCAAATAGTCATCATTTTATGTTGACCGGTCGATGGTACCGGTCTTGGTACCGGTCGACCGGTATGGCTTGCGCAGCTAAGTGCGGGGATCTGGAAATTGGTCTCTACGGGTCCCATTTTCCTGATTTCGAATCCTAGAAGTTTCCTAATCCTAGTAGGGTTACTAAACCCTAAATCTAGCCTATAAATACACCCTTAAGCCTCCTCAAATCCTTTCCATTGTCTCTCGCAAACCCTAGAGAAAAGAAAGAGGTTGGAAAGGAGAAGGAGCTAGGAAGGAGGAAGAAGGTGCTGCCATTACCGTTCGACGAAGCTCACACTACGCCAGTCAACGGTAAGTGTTTTAATCATTTTTCTTACTCTGTGATTTTAGGTTAGTTGTGTGGGTGGATCAATACCATGCAAAGTAGGTATTGATCTAAAACCCTAAATTGGCCAATAAACCCTAAGTTACCGTCAAACCCTAGATTCGAGTTTCGAGATGATGTTCATCGAAACGAGACTTGAATGAGTTGGGGATAACTCTAACTCCAAGTTTAGATTTAGAATGGATAGGAGAAACCTTGGAAATCCGTGGAGGATGATCGACGGCAGTCGAAAACCCATGTATGGTCTTCCGGAGACATACCGATTGACTATACCGGTTGCACATGGTGCGACCGGTATGTTGCCACCGGTATCCCTCGGGAGGCTGGTCTATGGGGACCGGCTGACCATACCGGTCGCCAATCTTCCCCATAGAGCTGCGATCGGTACATGCCACCGATCAGCTCTGTGAGGGTGTTTTGTAACCGTGTTGGTTTCCGACCAACATGAAACCCTAAACAATATATTCTAATGAGACCCTAATAATATTGTAGGACTTTGTGACTTATCGTTTGGATCTTGCGACGTGGAGCAAGTTATCGAACGAGCGTCAGGTAAGGAAATCTGACCTAATCCTAATAATTAATGGACAGGAAATTGTTGTTAATCACCTGATCATATGAGATGTGTTGTTGGTGCATATTTACATGCCATCCTTTACTTTCAGTTGTTATTACTGTTCATGCATTGATAGGATGTGATTGTTAGGCATGTGATTGTTTTCGTTAGTGTGTGGAGTGGGGCATGGCCTGGGATCGCTCTTCACACTAGCACCTTTTGTAGTATTCTGTCTTAACATGCTTGGTACGGGTGGGGCATCAGGGGAAGGTCATGGTACGGTGGTCTCCGATATCGTTGTTGTCCCGGCCATTGTTATGTGGTATTGTGGTCTCCGAATCGACGCTGGCTTGTCCACGATGCTTTAGCTCTATCTCTATGCCGTAGGGAGTTATGTTGGGATAGGGTCTACCTGCGTATTGTTTCTATCCTAGTGAGTTAGTTGCGGATAGGGCATCAGGGGAGGTGTGGGAATGTCTTAGCTCTATCTCTATGTCGTAGACGGCTGTACTGGGATAGAGCGTACATTGATGACATATAAGATTGGTTAGTTGCGAGCCCAGTTTGCGAGCCCTGGCCAATAGGGGCTTAGGTACTGGTATGGGTAGAGTATCAGGGGAGGTACGTGGGTATCTTAGCTCTATCTCTATTCCATGATGGGTGCATGTGGGCCAATGGGGGTGTGAACCATGAGGTGTCACACACTCGTGTATAGAGGCGCGGGGGCCACTAAACCTTTCTATAGCACATTGCAAACTTAAAACCAGACCACAGCATAAAATGATTGTTACTCATGCATAACATTGTGAAACTGCCTGATTTTCTTACTGAGCTGTGTTGTGAGTTCACCCTTTGTACGTACATTGTTTTTAGATGTTGATGCAGGTTACACTGTGGACGACTATATGAATGCTCCTGTGTATGGTGGTGTTGCGGCGTTGGACGTACAGGCAGGGGAGGACGAGCATGACACTTCATGCAAGTGCCCTTTCTGCATGTACCTTTGATTTGTTTTCTTTATTTAATTTCTTTATTTTTGATTGGATTAAAGGGATGTAATGATATTATTTTATGTGTTTGAATTTGGATAATTGGATATTTATTTAAGTTATCAATAGATACTCGATTCGTTTTATTTAAAGTCTTCCATTTGTACTATTTATATTCCGATTGTGGTTATGTGTAATGGTTTGTATGAGTGGACACGGCCTATTCGAGATCCTGGTGTGAACTGTTGGTTCAATGACGGTTCACTCACACCATTCTGGTTGGATCAGAATTGGGGTGTGACAACTTGGTATCAGAGCTCTCGGGCTCTGTCCAACAAACCATATTGCACTTAACTAAGTCGATGAACTGAGTTAGAAAATATTAAAAATTTTAATACAAACACACCCTAAGCATTGTTTGATACCTGAGACAGACTAAGAAAGAGAATAATGTATTATTCTAAATATGAAACTTAACATGTACACACACACTAGATAGATGAAACATGAAACTTTCATTAAATAAGAAATCAAATATCAAACGAAATAGTGATACAGGGTACAGTCCACAAACTGGACAGTTACCCTGTTATTTAACAGTCATATGCAAAAGAGAATAAAACAAAAGGGGACAATCATGGGGTAGGGGGCCTGGGAGGAATAGGGTCTGCTATATCATAGTCTCGCTCGTAAGCAACCCTGAGCCAGTGCACCTGATCCTGTGTGACTCTGAGACTGTGAGCCAACTGCGCCAAGTCGCGGCTCATCTCAGGCCGAGCATTCCTGATCTCCGAGAACATACCCATCACGGTGTCGGGAGGAGGCTGAGATGGTCCCGCTGCATGTATAGGCTGTGGTGCTGGCACTGGTACATCCTCCGCCCTACCATCGCTATCCCCATCATCACCCCCTATATTTACATGTAAGATAGGGAAACCATTGTGGCCAGCACAGTGGGTTACAGAAATGGAGAAGAACTTTCGTCTGATGACTTGTACAGAGGATGAGAAGGTATTGTTTGCTACTCACATGCTAAGAGAAGATGCAAATGCTTGGTGGAATTCTACACGGGCATACCTGGAGACTAAGTATACACTGATGGGCTGGGAAGTATTTAAAGCTGCCTTCTTCGATAAATATTTTCCGAAGAGTTTCAGGGATCAAATGGAGAAGGAGTTCCTCAACCTACAGCAATCTCAGTCGACCGTGGATGCTTATCAGCAGAGGTATGAAGAACTATTCTTCTTCGCACCGACAAGTATGCAAGAGGAAGAGACCAAGACACGTAGGTTCACCATGGGACTACGTGGGAGCATCAGAGAGCACATCTTGGGTCTGGACAAGAAGATTTACAACGAGGCTGTGCAGGTTGCTAGAGTGATAGAGTCCAGTCAGAGGGACAACTTCTTTGCTCAGAACAGGGGAGTGAAGAGACCTGCTAGTGAGAGTTCGGGTGGCAGTAATACTAGACCATTTCGCCCATACAGGGCTCCGACCGCTACAGTGCCTGCAAGGAACAATGCGGCACCACCTGTGCCACAGAATGCCGGATACAACCCGAATATAAAGTGTTTCAACTGCCAGCAAGTGGGTCATATTGCAAGGACCTGCACTCAACCTAAGAAGCAACCGCCCCAGCAAGGAAAAGTTTATGCAGTCACCACTAAAGAGGCAGCCGCATCACCGGATGTGGTCACTGGTATGACTTTATCCCTTACTAATTGGCTTACTAATTTTTTATTGTGTGTATGTGCGTATAGAACTAAGGGATGATAGAAAATTCCAGGAATTGTAAATGTAGCTGGTATACCTGCCAGAGTCCTATTTGACTCTGGGGCCACGCACTCCTTTGTTTCGATTTCTTTTGGGAAGCGAATGAAGTTACCAATCAAGCACCTGAACCCAAGCTTGATAGTTCGCTCTCCACTAGGAGTCGAAGTGGCTTTGACCGATTACTATGGACCATGTATTGTATGTATTGAGGGCCGAGACTTAGAAGCAAGCCTAGTAATACTCGAGATGGCAGACTTTGATGTCATCCTGGGAATGGATTGGCTAGGCCATCATTCAGTCGTCCTTTTATGTGGTGAAAGGAAGCTTGTGCTTACTGACAAAGAGGGAAGGGAGTATAGCTTCGTGGGGATCAAGCTATCTAGGAAGCGGAAGCTGATTCTCTCCGCCCTAAAAGCCAAGCGATGCTTAGAGAAAGGGGGAGTGGGGTACCTAGTATCTGTAGTCGACATCACGGCAGAGTCACTCAAGATGGAAGATATAGATGTGGTTCGAGAGTTCCCAGATGTATTTCCAGAGGAGCTTCCAGGTTTACCGTCAGACAGGACTACAGAATTTGTAATAGATCTTATGCCAGGTTTGGCGCCGGTGTCTAAAGCACCATACAGAATGGCCCCGACTGAGTTAAAGGAGTTGAAGACCCAGTTACAAGAATTGTTGGATAAGGGCTTCATACGACCTAGTATATCGCCTTGGGGAGCACCGGTATTATTCGTCAAGAAGAAAGACGGAAGTGTAAGGCTATGTATTGACTACCGTGAACTAAACAAGTTGACGATCAAGAATCGGTATCATTTGCCTAGGATCGATGATTTGTTTGACCAGTTACAGGGTGCAAAGGTTTTCTCAAAGATTGATCTTCGTTCAGGGTATCACCAATTGAAGATCAAGGCCGGAGACATTCCGAAGACTGCTTTCAGAACAAGGTATGGTCATTATGAGTTTCTAGTTATGTCTTTCGGGTTGACCAATGCTCCAGCGTCGTTTATGGAACTGATGAACTGAGTGTTTCATGATATGTTGGACACTTCGGTCATCGTATTCATCGATGACATATTGATCTACTCTAAGGACATGGAGACTCATACATCGCACTTGAGGGCAGCCCTACAACGACTGAGACAGGAGAAACTTTATGCTAAGTTCAAGAAGTGTGAGTTTTGGCTGAAGGAAGTGGCTTTCTTGGGCCATGTTGTATCTGAAGACGGTATCAAGGTTGATCCAAGCAAGATAGCTGCTATAGTAGGATGGAAAGCACCAAAGTCTGTTGCGGAGATTTGTAGTTTCCTTGGGTTGGCTGGTTATTATAGAAGATTCGTAGAAGATTACTCCAGGATCGCTGTTCCACTCACCAGATTAACTAAGAAGGGAGAGAAATTCATATGGACAGATGAATGCGAGAAGTGTTTTCAGACTTTGAAGTCAAGACTAGTCTCTGCACCTATTTTGACCATCCCAGAACCAAGTGTACTGTTTACTATATATACGGATGCTTCAGGGTTGGGTATTGGGTGTGTATTGATGCAAGGAGAACAGGTGATTGCGTACGCATCAAGACAGTTAAAGGAGCATGAAAAGAACTATCCTACGCATGATTTGGAGCTAGCAGCGGTTATTCATGCAATCAAGACTTGGAGACACTACTTGTACGGTGAGAAGTTTCAGATTAAGTCAGATCACAAGAGCTTAACCTACCTTTTTACTCAGAAGGATCTGAATATGAGCCAGAGGAGATGGCTGGAATTGTTAAAAGATTATGACTGTGACATCCAGTACCATCCGGGTAAAGCAAATGTTGTGGCTGACGCCTTAAGCAGAAAGTGGGCATCGAAGCCTGAGGCAGGACCAAGTACAAATGCTGCATTATGTGCCGCAGCTTCAAGTTCAATCGAAGGTGAGGAAGAGTATATAATAGAGACTGCAGAAGATCCAGTTGAGCATGGCTTAATTCATAAGTTCACTATGATGTTCGCAGCTTTAAAGATCTCGCCGGATCTAGTTGATGAAGTCAAGGTAGCAATCCTACAGGATCCTCATCTCAAGACAGTGCAAGAAGACTTAGAGAAGGGTACGAGCAATCCTGATTTTACCTTGGATTCAGACAAGGTACTCAGGTATCGTGGACGGTTATGTATACCTGAGAGCGAAGACTGCGATATCAGAGACAGAGTTATGACTGAAGCTCATTACACCCCATATTCGGTACATCCAGGAAGTACCAAAATGTACCATGATTTAAGAAGACTATATTGGTGGAGGGGTATGAAAGCAGATATAGCTCGTTTCGTGTTCCAGTGTCTGAATTGTCAACAAGTTAAAGCGGAAAGGCAGAAACACGCAGGTTTTCTACAGCCATTACCAGAACCTGCATGGAAGTGGGATTGCATTACCATGGATTTTGTTACTGGCCTACCTTTGACACCAAGGTCAGTGGATGCAGTTTGGGTTATAGTAGATCGACTCACCAAGACAGCTCGATTCATTGCGGTCAGACCTCAGTATACCATGGAGAAACTGGCCAAGTTATATGTGGATAATATAGTCAGACTTCATGGCGTTCCAGAGAGTATAGTATCTGACAGAGATCCCCATTTTACATCAAAGTTCTGGGAAGGATTACAGAAAGCTATGGGAACGAAGTTGAAGTTCAGCACAACTTTTCACCCTCAGACGGACGGACAGTCAGAGCGAACTATTCAAATTTTGGAAGATATGCTCCGAGCTTGTGCAATAGATTTCAAGGGAGCTTGGGATAAGAAGCTATCACTTCTCGAGTTCGCTTACAACAACAGTTATCAGGCTACAATTCAGATGGCCCCATACGAAGCGCTCTATGGGAAGAAGTGTCGTACACCTCTGTTATGGAACGAAGTGGGGGAAAGAAGAATTGTAGGACCGGAGTTTGTTGAAGAAACTTGCCGAGTGATTAATCAAATCAAGGAGAGAGTAAAGACGACTCAAGTTCAATAGAAGCACTATGCGGATAATCGACGTCGAGATCTAGAGTTTGCAGTGGGTGACAAAGTGTTCTTGAAGGTATCATCGGTGCGAGGTCTGAAACGGTTTGGTAAGAAGGGAAAGCTTTGCCCCAGGTATGTGGGACCATATGAGATATTGAACCGACGTGGTAATGTAGCATATCAATTGGATCTACCACCATCTATGTCTAGTGTTCATAATGTGTTCCATGTATCATTGCTGAAGAAGTATGTCAGAGATCCATCGCACATTTTGACCGCTGATCCCCCAGACTTGACTGAAGACTTAACATTCGAAGTGGTGCCCGTGATGCTTTCGAGTCGAAAAGTTCAGCAACTTCAAACCAAGGATATCCATTATGTGAAGGTGCATTGGAGAAGCCAAAATGTTGAGGAAATTACTTGGGAAGAAGAGAACGCGATGAGGAAGGAGTACCCTAACCTTTTCGACGATCAAGGTAAGTTCAAATTTCGAGGCCGAAATTTCTTTTAAGGGTGGGGGAGTTGTAGAGCCTACATGCAAATTTTGGGGATGAAATTTCTTTTAAGGGTGGTGGAGTTGTAAGACCCGTACTCCGTGAACCCGGTCTAAACCTGGGTTATGTGTCGTGACAGGTCTTTCGATCATCACCGGGCCAGACGGGACAAGCGGATGACAAACAGGTATGAAATCGGACCAAAGACGACCAAATAATCATCATTTTATGTTGACCGGTCGATGGTACCGGTCTTGGTACCATCGACCAATTCTGGGATTCACTATACTCGACCTTCTAGGTACTCTCAGTATGTCATATATCATTTATTTCAAACAAACACTTTTGTACTTGTCATTCGTCCTTCTATAAGAAGGGATGGAGCATGTAAAATTTTCTTTCTTACAAGATCCCCCGGTCTACCATATTCAATTTAAAAGTAACTTAAATACGCTTTTAGTACACTATCCATTGAATTTTCTCATGCATTTTCACTTGCATGTCTACCATAGCATGTTACTCAATGTGATATGTCAAATAACAAAACATAAATACCGGTGGACTCTTTATCAGACCAAGAAAACCGATCATAGTCCAACTAATTCTAAAGCCCCTAAATATAACCATGCATGGATCAAGCAATGTTTATAGTCTTCATCGTGATAATTTACATGAATTATATACAAATAAAACCCTAATAAAAATAGAAGGACGAATGACAAGTACAAAAGTGGTTTGTTTGAAAATAAATTATATACGGCATACTGAGAGTACCTAGAAGGTCGAGTATAGTGAATCCCAAAATTGTGGGGATTCTGTAAGCTTGCACTTTTGCATGGTGAATCTCTTTGTAAAGAGATAAATAAAGTAAAGTAGAATAATGAGTTTTTACTTGGAAAAGTGATAATGGAATATAGAAAACAAGTCTAGATTCGGAAAGGTCACCTTGGCTCAAAAGGTGATGAATATGGTGGTGATATGATTCATTGAATCGGTAAGATAATACCAGTGGCATTGGTTCCACCATGGAAAGGTTTTGATGCCTATAGAAAGCCGGGATAAGGATCAAATGGCTAAAATCCTAAGTCGATTATGCTACTATAACTAGCAGGAATCGCTTATATGTTTGTGTCTAAAGACTTGTAAGACATTTATGTCTTAGTCGATTGTACATTTATCTAGAGCGACTAAGGAGGTATTGCGCGCTTAAAGACATGTAAAACTAACTAGTACTAGTACTTAGTCTCTGACCACTAATGTTGTATTCATCTAAAGGAATAAGCATTCTAAAGCCTGTGACATAAGTCATGTGATGGACACCTAACCTATGTGGAGAAATTTTCTTGAATTAGGTTCAAAGGGTAAAAACGAAGTCACCGGATGACTTGATTTAGTACTACTACAATTGGCTTATTCTAGTTAGATGGGAAAGTAGTACTGCCACAATGAAAATAGGATGAGTTTTAGACTCTTAATCAAAGCCAGATCTCATGAAATGTGGGGGTGTGTTAACTGTGGTGCACACTATGGGCTGACCTAAATGGATGTAGGAGGTGGAGGCCGCCTACCGATGAGAATTTAAAGGCGAATTCTCCAAACATCTATGAATCCGAGATAACTCTTGTGAGGATAGTGATGTCCACCCACGCTGAATGGACGGTGAAATGATTTGGAGTCGCCACCTAGATTAAGGTCTAGGACCTAATATGTAGCCTCATCCTGAGATAAGACTTCTATTGACTCACGACCCAATGTATCAGCTTTGGTCCAACGAGAGAACGGGTAAGCGTTCAAAGTACAGTTTTGGGAAGGTGTTAGGCACCCAAAACTGCCCGATTCGAAAATCGGCCTCCTATGTGATTCTACTTTCCTTAGACTTTATGGTTCTGACTGTTCATGGTCAATGGATGATGACTAGGGCTCATGGGGGATCCTATGCCAAGTTACTGAGTTCTTCTAGCTTAAGTTCAGCCAAAACATGTTCTCAAAGTAAGAAAATAAATAAAATAATATACAATGAACCGAACCAAAGATGGTTCGGTGATGGACTGAATCCGAGATGTCCAAAACGTCTCAAATTGCCTACGTATTCCAATCCCGAAATCAAGTCCAAAAACGTAGTTCGAAAGCGGAAAGTGGTTAAGGTTTATGGATGTGGATTATGATTAAGCTTTCTTAGATTCAATTTATTCAAGTTGAAGTTTATGCTTGATGATGATTGAGATTGAATCTAGAGATAGCCTAAATGGATCGAAGTGAACGAGGATATGGATACGGATATGGATATGGATATGGGGAACCTAAGGATACTAAGATGAGGTACCATACTTGGAGAGTCCTCCAAGTTGCCTACGTATTCCAGAGGTCCTGGAAATCAGGTACAACGTAGTTCGTTTCATGGGTTGTACTCTCAGGGAGTAAGGTGTGTCTCTCGGGGGAGTAGAGTGTGGCTCTCGGGGGAGTAGGGTGTGGCTCTCGGGGAGTAGAGTGTGGCTCTCGGGAGTAGGGTGTGGCTCCCGGGGAGTAGAGTGTGGCTCTCGGGGAGTAGAGTGTGGCTCTCGGGGAGTAGGGGTGTGGCTCTCAAGGAGTAGAGTGTGGCTCTCGGGAGTAGGGAGTGGCTCTCGGGAGTAGAGTGTAAGATAGTCTCGCAAGACTAAGGTGCGTACTCGCAAGCACGACTTCAAGATAGGAGCCCTCGCAAGGCTAAGGGGGTGCGTGCTCGCAAGCACGACTTCAAGATAGAGCCTCGCAAGGCTAAGGGTGCGTACTCGCAAGTACGACTTCGGGGGTTGAGCATGCGTATTCTCGGGAGTAGAATATGGCTCTCAGGGAGTTGGATTTGTACTCTCAGGGAGTAGGGTTGTACTCTCGGGGGAGTAGGGTTTGTACTCTCAGGGAGTAGGGTTTGTACTCTCAGGGAGTAAGGTTTGTACTCTCAGGGAGTAAGGTTTGTACTCTCAGGGAGTAGGGTTTGTACTCTCAGGGAGTGAGGTTTGTACTCTCAGGGAGTAAGGTTTGTACTCTCAGGGAGTAAGGTTTGTACTCTCAGGGAGTAAGGTTTGTACTCTCAGGGAGTAAGGTTTGTACTCTCAGGGAGTAAGGTTTGTACTCTCGGGGGAGTAAGGTTTGTACTCTCGGGAGTAAGGCTGGTACTCTCAGGGAGTAGGGTTGTACTCTCGGGGAGTGATGTTTGTGGGGACATTGATTGATGTGTGGAACCGTATCTGGGAGTTTCCCAGACTACCTACGTATCTCAGGGTATTGACCTGAGAATCAGGATCCGCGTAGTTCGAAATGACACTATTCATTGGGTGACCCACTTGGGTCAGAATATGGGTGGTCCTGCTGGACCGAATGATGATCCTAGATGATCTACGGTTGGATTCACATTACATCTATCTAGATCCTGCATCATAGGGGAAATGAACTGAGGGGTAGGGATCGTCCTAAACTACCCTTGTCGCTTACAACCCTGATTTGGAATTGTTGGGCTAAGCTTCATGATTCTTGATTAAGACTTTTATCATTTTCCATTATTACCCTTCCCATGAATGTGGGTGCCTATATGCACGTCCCCACACCTAAGAATGTCTTCTATCGCTTGTACATGCACGGCGATTCGACTAGGGTGCAGCGAAAAGTAAATTCTTGCCAACATAAAAATCATTCAATCATGGCATTAGCAAGCGGATCGGCATGGCGGTGTACACAAAGCTAGCATTGTAAGCATGTGAAACGGGGTAGCGCATAATATGACAACGTAATCAAGGGACATGATAGATGCATGGATGTAACGACATAGACGATATCAGATCCTCAATCTAACGGTTATATCCCTTCAAAAATGATGATCATGATCAACACTTAGATTTCATCAAAACAGTCAAGATCAACGGCTCAGATCTCATCAAATAGCTATAATCATGATCAATGACTCATATTTCATCAAAATAGCTATGATCTATGGCTTAGATCTCCTATCATGATCAGACTAAGAAATCAATGGCTCAGATTCGTATGAATCAATTATGATCCGGATTCAACAATCTACATCACTCAAAATTCCCACGATGATAATCCAACGGTTTAAATCACTCAAGATCATAATCCAACCGTTCGATTCATCAAAAACACTCATGATCAAGATTTAACGGTTTAGATTCACCAAAATCACTTACGATGACAATCTAACGGTTCAAATCGCTTAAGATCATAATCCAACCATTCGATTCATTTAAATCATTTCCAAAGATAATCTAATGGCCCGATCGTTCATCATGATAGTCTAACCGTTCGATTGATTAAAAGCACTTCCAAAGACCATCTAACGGTTCGGATTGTCAAGATCACAATCCGGCCGTTCGGATTGATTAACATCACTTCCAAAGATCATCTAACGGTTCGGATTAATTAAAATCACATCAAAATTTCAGATCAATGGCTATGATCAACTCATGAAAATTATATGGTCATGATCAATTCTCATAAAATTCGGATCGTGTGGTTGGATCACCCACATTAAAATTTCGATCATATGGTCGAATCAAATCACACTAATTTCAATCTCATGGTCGGATCAAATTTTCATTACATAAATCAGATCTATGACATTAAAACACATGGTCGGAATGGTTGTGATAACTAATCAATGGTGTAAGAGATGGTGGGATCAAGTGGTTGTGATGTGAATCATGTGGTAAAGGGATCACACGATTGTGATGTGAATCCCGGTGATGGTGGGATCAATGGGATCAGATTTAATCATAATTATTCACAAATCAATGGGATCAGATTTAACTAAAATCAAATTAATCGCGATCAAGATCGAATTTAACATCGATGGACCAGATCTGATTAAAATAATACACATGGCATCAAAGATTAAATACAAAAAAGTGTACACAATATGCCGATACCAATCAAGGAAAATGCAAGAAATCAAGAACAAAACAAAATAGTTACATATAAACCGAAAAGAAGAAGAAGAACTAACCTGGTTCGAGACGTCGACGATGGCTGTCGTATGACATCGCGAGATGATCGAACGTCTGCCGACGAAGGTTGCTCCTTCAAATCTTATTTCTTTTTTCCTATTTCTCTTTCTCTTTTTTTTTTTTTTTTTTTTTGGACGAGCAGTAGTGAGGCTGCTCACTGCTGCTCCTCTTTCTTCCAAGGCAGCGGCGACGGTGCCGCTACTTTCTTCTTCTTCTTCTCTCGTGCCTCTCTCTCTTTCTTCTCCCTTCTCTCTTCTTTTTTCCATGGACCAGACCAGCAGCAGAGCTGCTGCTCTTTTTTCCTCCACGGCAGCGGCAGCTCTGCTGCTGCTGCTTTCTTCCCTCCTCTCTGCCTCTCTCTCTTTCTTCTCCTTTCTCTATTTTTTTTTTCTTTTCACTTCATGGACCAGCAGCAGAGCTGCTGCTCCTTTTTTTTTCCTGCGGCAGCGGCAGCTCTGCTGCTGTTGCTTTCTTCCCCTTCTCTCTGCCTCTCTCTCTTTCTTCTCCCTCCTTCTCGGGTTTCACTCTCCCTCCTCCTCTTTTTTTTTTTTTTCTCTCATCTCTGGTTTCCCTGTTTTTTTTTTTTTTTTTTCCACTCTACGCGGCGCGGTAGTGCCGCTGCCTTCTTCTCCTTCTGTTTCCCCTTTTTTTTTTTCTTCTTTGGAGCAGCAGCAGAGCTGCTCCCCCTTCTTCGACGGCGGTAGCGCTGCCGCTGCCCCTTCTCCTTTCTCCCTCTTCTTCTTCTTTCTTCTTCTCTCTTCTTCTCTTCTTCTTCTTCTCCTCTCTGGTTTCAGTCTATTTTTTTTTTTCCTTCTGGAGCAGCAGCTGCTCCCTTTCTTTTCTGGTTCGGTCGCCCCCTTTTCTCCCCCGGGTCTCACTCTCCTTTTCTTCTTTTTCCTTTCTGGTGCCCTCCTCTATCCAGCCTCCTTCCTCCTTTCTTTTTCTCCTCTCTCCAACTTTTTTCCTCCTCCTTTCTTCTTCTTCTCCTCTCTTCCTTTTATCTCTCCTCTTCCCTCACTCTCTCCCCTTCCGGATTCCAAGGCTGGGGTACGGGAAGCATGGGCAGCCACCGGGGTTGGGCTCAAGGAGAGGGAGGAGGTGGCGGTGAGGTGTCGATTTGAGGGCATGGGCTCATGGCGGGTGGCATGGCTCGGGGTTGGGCTCAAGGAGAATGGGGGGTGGAGTGGTTTTGGGAAGAGGAGTGGGTAGGGGCTCGATGAAGGAGGAGGAGGTGGCGGCTGCTTGGGGAAAATGGGTATGGGGAAGGTGGAGGTGGCAGCACCTCCATCTTTCCCTCCCCTCTCACTCTTTCTCCCCTCTCTCTCTTCCTCTCTCTCTTCCTCCCTCTCTCTCTTTTCCCTCCCTCTCTCTCTCTTTCCTCTTTATCGGATTCTCCTTTCTTGACCGAATATATACAT